>FXXK01001968.1:5061-71444 GCA_900184695.1 Betula pendula
GGAAACAGTTCTCGGTTTTCGATTGACTTGGATCACTATTCACTATCGAAATAAAAATGATAGGGGAGTTTCTGAACACATGCAAAAACTAATGCGGCGCAAGTCCGGTTATTAAACTCGTAACTCTTGAATTCCCTTCCGTAAAGTTGATTTGACAAAAAATTTGAGCAGCTACAGCAATGTTGAGAATATAAACTTATTTTTGCCAAAAATGTCCCCATAGTTCTAAAATATTGCAGCAAATAGACACAAAACTGTTCCTAAGTTGGACGGTTCGGCAATTTCCACAGAAACAAATTTATTAAATCAACATTGTTGGAGGTGCTTAGGTTTTTTGTCAAATCACCTCAATTCAGCAGCTTTTACGGAAGGAAACTTAGGGATTACGAGCTTAACAAAGGGACCCCTACTTCCCCCCGAAATAGTGGGGAACTTTTTTAAATCTATAAATGCCCTGACCGCGCGCATAGAATTTCATATCCAATCTCACTCTCTCTGATTACTCCTACTTTTTTTATCCTAGCTTTCCTTGCTTTCATTTCTTCCATGGCGGCCATTCAAGTCCAGAATCAAAGATCTGATTTGGAAGCCATGGCTTTCCACCATGCCAAAAGAGCACTGTTGGTTAGAGCTGCTTTAGTGGGCACCAACGACGGGTTGCTTTCCATGACATACAAAATGATGGCAGATGGAGCCGCTAAAATGGACGGTAAGACCATAATCCTCACGGGGGTCGCTGGCTTGGTTGGTGGAGCTGTTATTGTGGCCATCGGAGAGCTCGTCTCCGGTTACTTACTGCGCGATATCAAAATGGTTCAACTGAAGAGAGAGGGTATGACTGTAAACATAGGAGACGAGGAGCTAGAAGCTGAGATGAAGAAATTGCCAATCCCATGGCAGGAAGCTGGACTGTCAGCCCTTTCACTTGCCGTGGGGGCATTTGTGCCGCTGCTTGGGGCTGCGTTTTTCAAGGATTATGGTGTGAGGGTGGGGGTGGTGATAGGGGTTGTAAGCTGTGCCTTGTTCGGGTTTGGAGGGTTATGTGCACTGCTATGTAAGGCACCTGTGGTGAAGTCGTCTTTGAGGATGTTGGTCGCCGGATGGGTGGCCATGGGACTTCTTTTTGGCCTAACCAAGCTCGTTCCAGGTTCTACTGGACTCTAATCATACAGTAGTCCGGGAAACGGATCACTCTAATGTGTTTGTTCCTTGTCGATGGTTCCCGTTCGCATTTCGACAATACTGTCTTTGGATAACTAAGCCCTTTTTATCTTTGTTTATCACTTTATGATGCGGCATTTAGAAAAGTTCGAATCTTTTTTGGATTCATAGCCTTGTTCGTTTGAGTTGTGTTGTTGGAGATCCATACTGTGTAGTTTTTTTTTGTCCCTGTAACCTTGTCCCTCTGGCGTTTGTTTCGATATGGGTGTATTTTAAGAAATAAAGGAGTGATCTATTGTTTACTTTTTAATTTTCTTATTTGATCCGTACGTCTCTAGATCTTTTACTTTTAATGAACTGATAACTCTTTCTGCAGTTTGTTTAAATTCGGATGTGTTCATTTTGTTTTAAGAAAGAAAAATGTTTTCTTTTTTGTATTCCGCGTACATTTTTTTTTTTTTTTTTATACGAGATATTTAGTTTGACCCTTATAGCTGCGTGGCAGTAATACGAAACTCACCATTCAACTATAGCTTACATACTGAGCGTAAGGTCAGAGCATAGGTCAAATTTCAGATCTAGTTTTTTCTCCTCCAAAAAACAACCAGATCGGACGCTACACTCGTTAGTTCGTTGTTTGTTGAAGTTCCATTTTTGCTGTCGGATCCCTTATTGTCGAAGGCCAGATTCGTTGATGAAGAGAATCTGTCGATATTTTTCGCTGAAGCTCCACCCACTTTCACGTAACCCATCTTAAGACACTCTCTCGCTCTTCATCTGCATTTCGCTTTGACCTCTCCAGAGTTCAGAGATTCCTCTGTTTTTTTCCGTTTCCTCTGTAAGTCTTTTTGTTTTTTGGGGGTTTTTCAATCTCTATGAGGAAAAACACAGGGCTTGTGTGTGATTTCTAATTATTTTGCATTATAGCTTTTACAGAGTTGATCGATCATGAGCTCGTGCAATCAAGACCCTCATATCTGTAAGAAATCTGCTTCGTTCTCCAGCAAAATTTTGCAACAGATCAAAGTAGTAGCTGCCTGAGGCTGATATGTTTGTCGATGTTATCCACATTCGCACGTGCGGATGCAGGGAGGACCTTTCGAAGAACATTTTAGAAACCATTCAAGATTTGGGAGGGACGAGGTTTCGAGATGGAGGAGAGCTTTGGAAAAAGCTGGTGGAATTGCTGGTTGGGTTTTCAATAACAGGTGGTATATTTCATACTCAAACGGGTTTTGTTCTTGTCACTCATATAGGAGTAGAAAAGATCTCTCTAATGAACCTTTCACGAAACCCTAGTTCTTGTGGTTATCAAGATTCAACATGGAAAATAATACCAAACCCTATATATGCATCGATCCTCTGGTTTGAGTTGTTACGTTTCATGTTGTTGTTAGAATTAATATGAAGAACTTGTGACTTTTCTTTTTCGTTTGAGATTGCTGATTGCATTGGAGGAATGGCATGTGGCAACCAATCCAAAATAATACTATTAAATTATGTTAAAGAATCTCTCGAAATTGTTGATTAATAGGCGGCATCTCTGGTGTGATGATGTCTCTCTGCACTTTGCAATTCTTTAATGGCTCTCTAGATTTTTTCCATTCATATTTAGCAGAAAGATGGTTCTTCGCTGGTTGACTTTCACAAATGGGGGAATTTTTTATTTGTGGTAAAAATTTCTGTTTTGTTTCCACACTTTCTTTTTCCAATGCATGGGGCGTATGTCTTAAGCATTTAAAGTAAAATATTTGCATCTTGTCCACTACTTTTCTTTTTAAATTTGTTGTATGGGTCATCTATTTTTCATGCATTGATGTTAGAACACGGCAGTCTTTTGAATTTTTTAAGAGCATTCACAACGAGCTCTCTATTTCATGGGTTTTGCTAAACGTTGGAGAAAATTCCCAAAAAACGGTAGTTTATCAAGCTCTCTATTGTTTGGCCAATTTGTTGTCAGAATCTCTCCCCAAATTTATCGATACAAAATGTTTCGCCAATCCTTATTTGACAATAAGGAGGGTTAGAGAGAGCCATCGAAGGTACAAGTGAGAGCCAAGCAGGAAATTTTGATTGCTCTTTGTAATGAACCTTATACTTTCTGCTTGTGTGCAGAGGCTGATGAATATAGCATTTATGGATTCATTTGAGTCTAGTCCTTATATGAAAGATGAATATAACAATCAAAGGAAGAAAAGAAGATAAAATAGGAAAGAGAGGAGTTAGTTTGCCCTATTCGATGCTGCTTGTACCAATTGTAATAGGTGAGTAATTTGTTTTTATTAAATCACTAGTTATCTCAAAAGTTTAAATTAATAGAAATTGATGTACTTATTTATTTAAATAATAGTCTATCATTTTTTGTATAAATATTAATCGGGCTGAGCTATGCAGAGTATGTTGGTTTTGATAGCTATTTTATTAGTTGCATTGGGTGTAAATCAGTGCTAAAACATGATCATGGTTTGCTAGTTATTAGCATTCAATCTATAAACAATTCAACACTTAAAACTATTTTTACTTTTATATCACCTTAAAAAAAAAAAAATCTCACTCTAAAAAATATTAACAAACAGCCATAAATATGACAATTGTTCAAGGGTTTGTGGGTACTCCATTATTTGGCTACATGTCTAGTCGGTTGGAGGCTGCTTTGGCTGCATTGAGGTTATGACTTGTGAATTGACCCATGTCTTTAATTACTGGTAAACGTCAATAAATCAAAGCTGCACGCTCTCCCGGCACCTGATTTTCAGGTTCCTATATCAAAGAGTGAGGATAAAGTACTTTACATTAATGTCTATCGAGTACATGTTTGGAATTGCGAGTTAAAAAAAATATGATTTTAAAAGGTAGAATTTAAAAAACATGATTTTTGAAAATGTAGTTAAGAGTTTGGCAAAATTATAGTTTGGCCTTTAAAATCGTAGTTTAACATTTAAAATTTTGCGTTTTTAAAAAAGTTTTTATTTAGCTGTGATTTGAAAATACAGATTTTCTACGTTTTCAAATCGCAATTTTTTAAAAACGCAGTTTTCAAACAATTCAGTTTTTATGATTTGGTTTAAAATTGCAATATTGTCTACGAAATCGCAATTTCAAATGCACTCTAAATCCGCTAGAGGAAAGCGGACTTATATCTCGTTAGAACTTATGATATAAAAATCGAGTTTTTTTTTTTTTTTTTAATTTTAGAAATTTAAAAATCTTTTTTCAAATTAGATCGAAAAAAATTCATCCAATCTAATTTATTAAATTAACATTTATTTTTAGTGTACGTAATTTTAATGTACATTTTTAATTATCATGTTCATCTTTAAAAATGCACGTGACTTAACAAATTCAATTTAATAAATTATTTTCTAATTATTGGTTTTGAGTAATTATTCCTCCAACAAAATTCTGAAAGAAAAAAAAAGAACAATAGCTTTAAAGGCCTTTACATATTGGATTGGTTTATTATTACGCCTTCACATTTAGCCATTTTACAATAATGTCTATCAAGTCCGCTTTCCTCTCGTGGCTCTCGCCTGAATAGATACAATAATTGCCTCCACAACTTGTTTTTATAAGATTAGGTTATTTTTTTTATCCTTTTGGAGGCGACATATTCACAAAAAAACAAAAACAGAGGAAGAAGAAAAAGTTCCCACTGCCCTTGTAATTTCAGCAATTGGAAGGCAAAATTATGATACCAGAGTTGTTGGACCTCCTACAGACGTTTTAAGTTTTGGGTGAATATGATTATATGAGTAGCATTTGTTCACCACCCTTTTCTTTATCTTAGGCCATGTCTTACAAGTTACTGCTGAATACACATTTAAATAATAATAAGCTTCTCAGCCTTGTAACTAAAAAAAGGGACGGAATATAATTTCTCATTGGGAGGGTCAAAAGCATGAACGAGGAACCAAATCTTATTTCAATAAGGGTCAAGCTTAATTTTTAGGAAAATATATATATATTTAATTACAACAAATATTTTAATGAAAAAATTCAAAACCCAAGGAGCCGTAATTAGCCTTCCTTAGTTCTGTCATTGATTAAAAACAAAAATGACTTTGTTTGTTAATGTGTTTTAGAGTGTGCTTTTTTTGTTTTAAAAAGTGTTATAATGTAATATAAATGTAAAAATAGTTTTCAATGTTTTGTATTATGGGTTGTTTGTCAATGTTATTGTTTTAAAAAAGAAAAGAAAAAGGATAATAAAAATAAAAAGTGTTATCAAACAAAACCGTTTTCGAGTAGTCGAAAGAGAATAATGTGGACCAAGCAAGTCTTAGTTGTTTTAGTTAACATAGTGAGACCTGTCTTATGGTTGATCATGTTCATTCTTTAAGGTAAACCATAAATCACAATATATGAGGGGAAAGCACAGAAATGAAGACCCTTTTGACCTCAACGGATTTTTGACAATGAGAGAGAGGCAGTTAAACAGAGACAGGATACCTGTCTGTTTTTTTTTCTTAATATAGTAAATTTGACTTAGTCATTTGCCTGGTGGGACTCAAATGGATTTGGAGGAAAATGAACCAAAATAAAGAATATGAGAAAAAATGTTATTTTGTTTATGAGAGACCAGAACAAAGATCTGGTTTTTCCGGGGCCTGCCTAGGCGCGCAATTGATGGATTGATTTATCCATTTCAAACTATTTCTTCTGGTGATCGAATTTTATCGAACATATATCGGCATGACGTATAAAGTTTTTCAGAGATGCAATGCGAGATTTTGATGATCCTTTGAATGTGGGTGTGGTGGGATTGAAGTTGTAGAGGGAGAGGAAGATGAGTTGCTTCAGATGTTGCATGTCACAAGAGAAAATCAACAGAAGGTCGTTGAAAAAAAGTATTAAGGAATATCATGATACAAAAACTTTGGCCTCATTCGCTAAGCTCTCCTTCAAATCAGGTAAATTTGTTTAGTCTCAATGTTAATCTTCCTCAACTGGTTAAGGATGCAGTCGTTGTCTTGGTTTTCCTGTTCTTTCAATATTATTTGCCTCTCAATCATGTTGCGAGATATAAGGCTCTTATTTTGTACAGGTACAAGAATCTAAGTTTTTGTCTTGTAAATTATTAGCAAGTGATATGAACAACATTAATCATGTTCAAAGATCTGTATTTCGCTGTCCCCGTCTTAGATTCAACCTTTCTCTCATATATGTCCTGTGAATACTAGCATTAATTTCACGTTTTAGTTTCTATTGCAATTGTTAAATTATCACTTATTTAATATTTTAACAACAATAGGCATCACCTGCTTCCTTCAAAAAAAAAAATCTCTGCAAGTTTACTCATTTGAATCAGGATAAGTACTAAACCTTACAGATGCAGAATGTATGTTAGACATTATCACCTAACATTTTCCAATCTAAGTCTACAATTAATTTTGAAAATTTGAGGGTCTTTTATTTTATTAATTTTGCTTTGTTGATTTCTTCTTTATGACTTCATGGGATGGTTACTAAGAACATTGCCTTCTAGTGTATTCTGTTAGTTCAATAATGTTGATCACCTTGTTTTGTTGTCATATCATGGTCTCCTAGGTTGTCATGAAGGTGTAGTTGTTAGGAAATTGATCGAATTTCCCAAAACCCGTGAGAAGCGAAAAAATAAGAAGAAAAACGAAAACAAGTAATCACAAGACACAGAGATTTAAATGGTTCACCCTCAAGGGCTATATCTACTGTGTTGCGGCAAAATTTTACTATTTTCAAGAAATAGTAAAAAGAGGCATCAATCAGAATGCATACAAAACCTTAAAACATGAGCGGCTATAAAAGGACCTTCAACTAAGTCAAAATACATAGACGGGTGGTCTTCAGCTTGGGGCCAATAGGCCCAAGCCTCTGCTCCATGAACTAAGCCTTAGAAAAAATTCATTTAAACCATAACACTTATTTCGTTGTACTGGGTCGGACACAAAACCTTACTCCACATACCCTAACAGTAGTAGCTTTTTTCCTTTTCCTTTTCCTTTGTCAGCTTTAACATGGTCTATATATATATTGCAGATAGTAGCAGGCGACACTACATATCAGAGGAGATTAAAAAGATTGGAAAGGGAAATATCTCGGCTAAGATTTTTACTTTCAGGGAGCTGTGTGTGGCAACTCAAAACTTCCGTTCTGAAAATCTACTTGGTGAAGGAGGCTTTGGGAGGGTGTACAAAGGGCACATTGCAAGCACAAATCAAGTACCGTTCCATTATAACCTATATTTAGTTCATTCATGTACAAAGAAAAAGATGTTGGAAGTTTATATTAACTTTGTGTTTTCCATCTCACCCAGGTTGTTGCAGTGAAGCAACTTGATAGGAATGGATTCCAAGGAAACAGAGAATTTCTTGTAGAGGTTTTGATGTTGAGTCTTCTTCACCACCCTAACCTTGTCAATCTGGTTGGATATTGTGCTGATGGGGATCAGAGGATATTAGTTTATGAGTACATGGCCAATGGTTCCTTGGAGGATCACCTTCTTGGTAAGCCCCAAATGGCTTATTTTGCATCATTTATAGGCAGCATTGCATCAGGTTAAGGGCTTGTAAAGAGAATCTGGTTGAATTATCCAAAAACTTAGCTGATATGATGATCACTTGAGATGTTTTTAAGTCAACCAAACTAAATCCAAGAGAGAAAATTTATTTTTATTCCAACATTTTCAATTTGGCATCCGAGTGCTATGCTTCAAATGCTGCATGCTGTCAAAACTTTGTTGTGTGCCTTTGTTTTTTCTTGTTAGCGAGACAAACCATGTGTACAATAGCTAGACCAGAGGTACGGTTTCTATTGAGATTTCCCTATCGTCATTGTTCCTTAACAACCGCTAATTAGTGAACGGGCATTAAAACTGCTATATTGACGTTGTATATAGTCCACTGCAGACCAGTTTAAGACATATTTTCTCTGAGACCGTTCTGATTTGGTTTCGTTTTTCGCAAAATGCAACCAAACTTCAGAGTATATCATGGAAAAATGTTTGCTATAACTCAGTGTATATCAATTGATCAGAATTGGCAGAGGGGAATAATTTATTAAAAAAAACAACTTTGTAACGCATTTTAGGAGTATTTACTTTTCTTTTTTTAATTTTTCTGCACTGACACTATTTTATTATACAAAGAAATCTGCTTTTCAGATTTAACTCCAAGCAGAAAGCCATTGGATTGGAATACCAGAATGAAAATTGCAGAAGGTGCAGCAAGAGGACTTGAATACTTGCATGAGACAGCCGATCCACCAGTGATATATAGAGATTTCAAAGCATCAAACATACTGTTGGACGAGAACTTCAATCCAAAGCTTTCTGATTTCGGGCTTGCAAAGCTTGGTCCAACTGGAGATAAGTCCCATGTCTCCACCAGGGTGATGGGAACCTATGGCTACTGTGCACCCGAGTATGCACTCACAGGCCAGTTGACAACAAAGTCCGATGTGTATAGCTTTGGAGTAGTGTTTTTGGAGATAATCACAGGGAGGAGAGTCATTGACAACACAAGACCAACAGAAGAGCAGAATCTAGTTTCTTGGGTATGTCAAGTTTAGCTTCTACTTTCCAATCAATCAGTTTTCTCCAGCATAGACAAGACTTAAACAGTTAACAAATTTTCTGGCATTCTTTTCGTATAAAAGATGAAAAATGCTATTTAGTACACCACTATTATACAATTGGAATGACGTAGAGCCTTTTATTTTTGGAAAAACTTTAAAAAATTTCACTAAACTTTCACACGTTTTGAAATGATCCCCTTAAAGTTTAAAACCTCTCAATTTAAGTTATTGAACTTTCAATTTCTTTTAATTTTTTCATCTGTTAGGATTTTCCGTTAAATCTTAAAATATGGATGTCAAATTTTTCAAAATACTTTTTAATTTTTTAGGGGGGTAAAAAACAAAAAAAAAAAAAACTTTAGATAGCTCTCTTGAACTTTCAACCTTTTTGACATGCCCCCTAATCTTTAAAAACTCTCACTTTGATACCATGAACTTTTAATGTCTATCACTTACCCCCCTCCGTTATGATGTTCCGTTAAATCCTAACGGAGAGTACAAAAACTCAAAACACCCATCATTTTAGATTTTTATAATTTTTTTTTAAAAAAAAAAATACATGGGTATTTTGAAATTTTGACATGATTTAACTATGAACCATGACGGAAATGGGTAAAGTGAGAAAAGTTATAAGTTTAAGGTACCAGAGTGATAATTTTTAAAGATTTGGGGGCATGTTAAAAATAGCTAAAGTTCAGGAGGCCTATATGAAGTTTTCCAAAAAAACAAATTACAAAGATTTAACCGTTGGTCACGATTTAATAGAATTTAAACAGAATTTACCAAAATACCCACACCTAAATCTTTGAAAATAATTTTTATATAAATATTTTTTAAAAAAAAAAAATATAAGTATTTTGAAAATTTTGAAAAGATTTAACGAAAATCCTAACGAGATGAAATTGAAAAAAAATTAAAAGTTCGATACATGAAATTAAGAGGTTTTGAACTTTATGGAGACATTGTAAGAGGAGTGACAATTCTGTGGTAACTGAATTTATTTTTTTTGTTTTTTTACACGCTCTTATTTATCTAAAGGCTAAATTTTATTATCACGTTATTCTAATTATATAGCAATTTATTAAATAACATTACTCAAACCCAAGATGGCATTTGGACCGGTGGAACCAAAACTCAAAGCCTAAAAATTGATAAAGTTCTTCTTAAATTTGCAGGCACAACCACTATTTAGAGACAGAAGGAAGTTTACCTTAATGGCGGACCCGTTTCTAGAAGAGCAGTATCCTGTAAAGGGTCTATACCAAGCTCTGGCAGTTGCAGCCATGTGTCTCCAAGAGGAAGCTGATACTCGCCCTTTGATTAGTGATGTTGTCACAGCTCTCGAATTTTTGTCCGTAGCCAACAAGAACGAAGAGGCTGGTGATTTGCAAGACAATATTGCCATTAATGCAGCTTCTCCCGATACCTATAGCGATAGCAGCGAAGAGATCAAGTCGATCTAATAGCTAGATGATGGCATTTTCGTGAATACGCAAAATTTTCCTTCATACTGGCTCGAAGAATTTTCTTCAATTCATTTTATTAAATTGGCATAATTCTCTCGCATGTCAATTTAATAGATTTTTTTTTCTTTTTTTCTTTCTTTTTTCTGAAAAAGGGCTCACTCCGATGATGGTCATTGCCCCGGCCCACTTAAACCCTGACATACATAGTGTGGGATACACCCTGAGTGTTAATGGAATATGCATAGACTCGAACTCACAACCTCGGACTTGCAAAGTGATGTCGTCCCAAGGGACCAATTTAATAGATTATGTTTTCTCCAACAACTTTTTTTTTTTTGTGAAATTTTCACATATTTCCAAAGTATCACTTTTTTTTTTATTCTATTCTTGGTAGTTTTTTGTTGAGAATTCTATTCAACCATGATCCTAATTGAACTCATGGATGGCAAACACTCTTGTACTCCCAAGAATCGAATCTATAAGAGCGTTAATTTTAGTAACAATTTACCAAAATCACCAAACTTCTTTAGATTATGTGGGTGTCTTATTTAGATTATAAGTTCCATATTGAGAGAGTGGAACCCATCATTCTTAATATCAATTACCTAAATTACATAAATTTCTTACAAACTTATTTAAAAAGTGATATGTGTCATTTAAGAATGTAAAAAGTATATATTTTTTTATTAATGCTATTAAAAAACATATGAGAATTGAGAATCACGTGCTATTAAAAATAACATGTTAAATGACACATGTCACTTTTTAAAAGACTGAGTTGTATGAGTTTTTATAACCCAATTTGTAAGAACTTTTGGCTGTTACCTAAGTTAGCGAAATATTAACTATGCAAGATCTCATTTGTTAGTAAATCAAAGCACCAACACTACATATTTTAGTCTAGTAATCTTTAAGAATTGATAGTCTTTGCAATCTAATAGATATAAAAAATGTATTCAAGTGATATTAATTTATAGAATACATCTTCATGTTCTTCTAGTTCATTGTATTTTCACATATATGGTAGTTAATGTGTAATAGCCTTATTAGATAAAAATGTCTAATTTTGTCACTGCCTATGAAATCAATTTTAAAAGTCATAAAAATTTGTGATTTAGATATTATATTAGTCTATTTTCAATATACTTAAATCGCATACATAACTTGAGAACTTTAATTTATCCTATGAATTATAATTATACAAAAAAATTATAATTTTCTAAATAAAACAATTTTATTTAAATGACATCAACTCCAAGATTTACTTTTAGAACAATAACCCTAACAAGTTTCTGAAAGAAAAATATAATTGTAAAATAAGTTAAGGACAATGCAAAATAAATAAATAAACATAAGAAATTTACATGGTTCAGTTTATGACTTACGTCCGCATATTAAAAACCTAAATGGCTACATTAAGCTCTTATTGAATTGATAATTTTACACAAAACGCTTTAATTATAAAACTTACATATGATTTAAATCTAATATAATCATAATTAAATTCCTTAATTTAAGGTGATTGAATCTCATCAAATCATTATCAAATCTCTAAATTAATGGTAATCTAATATTCATCATCCTCATCAAGTCACTAACTTCAGGGTAATTCAAATATACTATAACAGTTGCACCATAAAAAAATTAAAAACTAAGTATTACAATACCATTTAGTCAAATGTCATTTTTTTTTTCTTTTGTTAGGACTTTATTTATTTATTTTTTATAATGATGAGGAACCCCTCTAAGACATGGCCACTTCATGTATCCACCATTGCTAGGCAAATTCAAACTCGTGTGAAACGCCCCTCCACACAAATCGAGTAAGACTCCGACTTCGCCGACGAGCGTGGCTCCAATAAATTGTTGGCATCCAAAAGAATTTGAACTTTAGACTTGATGAAAATGTCATCAAAACCAAAACCTTTCCACTTGATCAAATCCCTTAAAGTTGTGACTTTTTAGTTGTGTTTTTTTTTTTTTGATGGAAAATGGGTGCTTCTCATTAAACATATAAAACATCTTTGTTATAAACGCTCCATAGAGATTATATCAGTAATGCAGGGAGGAACTTCTCCGCCATAGATCAATTCCTCAGAGAGAGTCAAAGCTTCCTTTGCAAGTCGATGAGCCGCCCCATTCAAGTGACGACGGACATGAGTGACCCGCCATGTATGCAGTCCTTGCAGCTGATTCCGAGCTTCCTCTATTAGGTGGCCATAAGAGCTCCAGTTCTGTGTTGAGGATTTCAGAGCTTGGACGATTTGGAGAGCATCCCCTTCTAACACGACTCGAGTAAAGCCACGTTCCCTGCAGAAGGAAACTGCCCGGAGCGCGGCTACAGCTTCTGCAATATCAGGGGCTATAATGTAGCATTTAGGGGTAGACACCGAGGCAACAACGTCACCTTGTGAATTCTGAGCTATAATGCCTATACCCATTCCACGGTTGACGGAGTCCACTGCCGCGTCCCAATTGATCTTGATAAAACCCTCTGGGGGCACTTGCCATCGATTACCCGAAGGGGTAGCCGGCTCCACCTGTTTTCCAGATCGGGCTGTAGCTTGCTGAAACGCCTCAAGATTCTCAAGTGCTTGACCGACCACAACGTAAGGTTGGCCATTTGGCGACCATGGACCACTGCATTACGACGAAACCACATGGTTCGGGCCATTACCGCCACCTGCTCCAGATCACTCTGATCCATGGCCCTAAGAAGGTTAGAAAAAATATCAAGGAAATCTTCGTGCTTCGAGCTTCTCTTTTGAATCTTTCGGTTGCACTCGCTCCAAATGGCCTTGGCAGCAGAACAACCCCACAATATATGACTAGTTGTTTCCGCTTGAACACCACACATTGGGCAAAGGGGGTCCTCGGTGATTTTTCATCGAAAAAGGTTAGCCTTCGTAGCCAAAGCATTACTACATGCACGCCACATAAATACCTTTACCGAATGCGGGATATTGAGTTCCCACAAGTGGCGCCATAACTCCTTGACATGGTCGGAACCGGAGCTTTTCCCCTCATGATTGACTATGATGGCTTTCTGAAGATGGTAAGCACTTCTGACTGTAAATTCTCCATGAGCTGTATGCCCCCAGGTCAGGCGATCAGTTGTGCTGATCGAGCCAATAGGAATCTGAGTTACAACCTCAGCCGTACTCAAACCAAACAACTCACGAATCAACCCGACATTCCAGGCAGGCCCATTCCAATCTATGAGCTCTGAAATAGTCGCTTCGGACCCAAGTCCACCGTGTGGGCCTTCAACAGGAAGTACGAGTGGTTGTGGGAGCCATCTATCTTGCCATATACGAATGCTAAGTCCATTCCCCACTCGCCACTTGATACCGGCTGTGAGAAGTTCTTGAGTAACCCATAGACTTTTCCAAACATAAGATGGTCGCCGGCCCAATTGAGCGTTGAGGATCAAGCCCCGAGGGAAGTACTTAGCCTTAAAAAATTTTGCCACTATAGATTCTAGATTCTGGAAAATACGCCAACATTGCTTTGCCAGCAGAGCTTTATTGAAGCTTTCCAAATCTCGGAAACTCATTCCCCCTTTGCTCTTTGCCACCCCCATTGTTTTCCACTTTACCCAGTGAATAGCCTTTTTTTGTTCATGATGGCTACACCAATACCGCTGAAGCATAGTATTAATCTTGCGCGGAAGAGACTGGGGAAGCATGAACACACTCATCGTACAGGTTGGAATCGATTGAGCCACAGCTTTCAGCAGTATCTCCTTACCAGCTTATGAGAGAAATTTGTTCTTCTAATTGCTAATTCGGCCCCAAATTCGATCTTTTAAAGACGTGAAAGCTACTCACCGAGATCTTCCCACTAACGCAGGTAGGCCCAGATACTTCTCTACGCAGTTTGTGGCTTGTACCCCTAAAGCATTTAAAATCTGACCTCTATCAAAAGCTGGAGTATTGGTGCTGAAGAGGATAGAAGTTTTCTCCAAATTTAGCCGTTGCCCTGAAGCTTGCTCATACCTTCCCAAAATCGAGCGTAGCCGGGACCATTCCATAAGATTAGCTCTGCAAAACAAAAGACTATCATCTGCAAAGAAAAGATGATTGAGCCTGACTCTACCTTTGGCAATAGGAACACCCGTGATGGTGCCACTTCGCTCCGCCTCCTGCAGCAATGAACTCAGAGCGTCTGCACACAAAATGAATAAGTAAGGAGAGATGAGATCTCATTGCCTGAGACCTCGAGTAGGTAGGATGCTACCATACGAGTCGCCATTAATCAACACAGAGTAAGAGACCGATGTAATGCAGTTCATGATTAACCGTATCCAGCTCCTTTCAAATCCCATTCTGCGCATCACCCCTTCGAGGAAGTTCCATTCAATACGATCGTATGTCTTGCTCATATCCAAATTTAGGGCCAACTTTGCTTCCCCTTCAGAACAGTGGTCATCGTGTGAATAGTCTCATAGGCAGTCAAGATATTGTCCGTGATGTGTCTCCCAGCAACAAAAACACTTTTTAGTTGTGTTATTTTAATAATGAGATCACCTTTTAATTGTAAAATGGTAACAGCCATAAAGCCAAAAACATTATAATAACTAAACTCATAGATTTCAATCAAGTTTATTCATAGAAACTTGAATTAAATCTCATCATCGCCGCCATCTTTTAATTATATATATATATATATATATATATATATATATATATACTATATTATAGTATATATATTATATATATATATATATATGGATCATGTCCGGTCCCTTACAATTTGCTTCCAATATCAAGAAGTGATTTTTATTTATACATAAAATAATAGAATTTGGCATAAGCTCTGTTAAAAAAAAGAAACCAAAAAATTATAACATATTGTATCGTAGTTTTTTTACCATTCAGATTTAATTTTAATTTTTTTTTTTAAAAAAAAAGGAGAGACAAAAAGTTAAATTAAATCTAGACCATTAAAAAAATTACTATAATTTTTTCACAGCAGCTGAGACCAACCCTAAACAAAATATTATTTATTGGACTTTGTAGTATACTTTCATTGTTTCACATGTCAAGAAATATAAGACTTCAATTTTTATTTATCTCCTTGTAAAGTGAAAAAATAACAAAAAATGGTTTTATCCGAGTAGACAAAAGATGTGAACCACTAGTTGCACGTGCAACGTATCTTCGTACATTCGTACACGTGTTGGAGGGTTCTAGGCTTGCGTTCCCGCTTCCGGTGACATTGTTTCCCGCCAACAGAACAGTTGGGTTTTGCTTTGGTCATCCTGCAGTCAGACAGCACCATTGTTGCCCAATAGTTAGATGACACGTCATCACTTACTCTTAGTGACATGAGTAACGAAGCCCTAATCTCAATCTTTTTACAGTAGCAGTGAAGCCCTAATCTAAAAGTTCTTAAACAAGCATTAAAAACTACTCTAAAAAAGCTATTCTACAAAAATGTGATAATAGTTTTGAAAAGTATTTTTTATTTTAATTTAAAAAAGTGGTGTTAACGTTGTATAAAGATGAAAAGTATTTTTTTAGTGGGGTTTACATTTAAAAAATATTTAGTGTTTTGAATTATATATATTAATAATTTTAAGAAAATTATTTTTTGATTTGGAAAACAGGAAAATAATTTTTAAAACTAATGAATTATTGTGAATAATTTAATGTTTTTAATAGTTTTTTTATGAATACCTAATTATAAAATAGGGAAAAATCATATTTAATCCCTAAGTTTTTATCTAATTTGAATTTAGTCCTTAGGTTTTCAATTTTAAGAAAAAGATCCTTAAGTTTTATTTAAGTTTTGAAATTGGTCCCTCTATCACTTTACCGTCAAAATTAATGATTTTCTATTTATTATGTGTGTCTTATTTGACACGCCAAGGTTTATATTAACATCAAAGTTAATGATTTTTCCTTTAATGCTACAAATCTAAAAGATTAAGATGACAAAAAAAAAATGATTATTGTTTTTTAAGTTGGGTTATTTTTGATTTTTTTTTTTTTTTTTTTTGTTTTTTTTTTTTATGAATGAATTGACGCTTAATGATATGACATTGATATTAGGTGTTGATATGAACGCTAACATGTGAATTGAGATACAAATAATATATGACAAACTATTCATTTTGATAAAAAAGTGATAGAAGGACCTATTTAAAATTTAGACAAAATTTAGGGACCTTACTCTTGAAATTAGAAACCTAAGGACTAAATTCAAATCATATAAAAATTTAGGGACTAAATATAATTTTTCCCTATAAAATAATGTCAAGTGGAAGCTTGGTAGAGAGCCACCAACTTTTGACCAGCGTGGAATAAATAAGTAATAGAAAAGCCTGTTAAAGTTCGTACTATTGATTTAAAAAGTTTTTGGCCAGTAATCGTTGTGACTTAGGAACTTAGTCCAAAGTGGCCTCCAATGATGAATTAGCAACAAATTTATAGAAAATGATTGGACGATTGGTAAACTACAGCTGATAAGAACACGAATTAATCTTATTTAAGAGTCTGGCAATTCCAAGCTTGATGTAAATAAGACCACCATCAAATTTATGAAAAAAATGAGGAGAGATACTCATGTTTGAATGAGCTTGTAGGATAAATTTTAGAAGGACTTCTCGAGAGCCTCAATAAAAAATTAATCGATTCCCATTCGACCGAGGTGACTTATTAAGAGGCATGATCAAAAGGTCGGTCAATCCTCGTTTGATCGAGTGTTGCATTATACAGCAATTTGAGACGTTCAGTTAATGACTCGATTGAAGCTCGATCAATTTAGGGCTTAATCGCAAAGTCTCATTCAAATGCAATTCCACAATGTTGATTTATTTTGCTTTTTTAGTAGGGTTTTGACTTCATTTTATGTATTAACTCATTTAGGACGACTTTGGCCGCAATTTATGTATATATATATTTTTTTCTATTTGTTTGCAGCAATAATAATAATAATAATAATAATAATAACTCAAATGTTGAGTTGGCTCCTATTTTGCCTCAAATCTTTGATTTAATTATTGATTTTGTGAAAAGTTGTGAGATATGATTTGTGTTTGTTAAGTATGCAACCTACTACACTACGTTGCATCAAAGCTTATGTGGTAAAAATATAACAATAGTTAGAGGTTAACAAATTTACATACATATGAGAAAATTATTGTATTAGTTGTGCATGCTAGGATTCTAAATTTTGCTACATAAATCTGAAGAAAAAAAAAATGATAAGTGACTTAAAAATGTAAACAATTAAGTATAACTTTTTAAGATTAGAGGTTTACGGACTTGCAAGGATCCCAAACCTTAATCATGTTGTTTCCATTGGTTAGGTTTGGGTAAACGTAAGAAACCTCATTTTTAAAAAATTTATTTAATTTGTACTTTGTGAAACAACTTTCGATTTATCTATTGATAACAAAAGAAATCTTATATTATATATATAAAAAGATCCTTATAATTTAATACAAGAGAGAATAATAAATAGGAAAATATTTGGAAGACCATGACTTTTAATATAATTTTCTTATAAACTCATGTAACAATGTAACGGTCTACAAAAATAAATTAAGCGACAAAGTTGGATAGATAAATTTATTTGTTTAGTGGTTGACGTAATAAGTTTTCTGTGAACTGTCACGTCACTTTATAAAGAGCTTATAATAAAAATTACAAAATTTCATAATAAATATGAGGAAAAAAAAAAGAAAAATAATTTTTTAGCATCCAAACCATGAAATATCACCTCTTCATTTCACTTCACGTTTCTTAGTAATGGAATAGAAAAATATAGAATGGGTTAAATGCAGTTTGTCTTCTCAGAGTATACTCACTTTTTTAATTTGGCCATTGAGGTTTAAAAATTGACAATGTACTCTCACAAAGTTTCAAAATTTTTCAATATTGTCACTCCGTTAGTCTTTTCTATTTTTTTAACGGAATTAGATTATATGTGTGGCACATGTGGTTTTTGGGATAAAAATATCTAAAATGCTCATGATAAATTTAAAAAGATAAAAAGATAAAAAGAAAAAATTAGTGTAGCTATGTGGGCCATTTGGGGGTGGCCGGCCACCCCATTCCTGCCCATGGGGGTGACCGTAGGCATTCCATTTTTTATTTATTATTTTTTTTCATAATTTGCTATTTTTTTTATTAAAAAAGATCAAAATGATCATAATTCTGTCAGAAAAACGGAATGGTGACATTAAAAAATTTTAAAATTCTGTGAGAGTATAGTGTTAATTTTTAAACTTGAATAGCCGAATTGAAAAAATAGGTATAATTTGAAGAGGAAAACTGTATTTAACCCGTATTGAATTATTATTTAACAATAAACTATGAGCAGCGAGAGAACCATTTGACAGCCATAAAAATTTGTCCGTTATGATATTGGGGTTTTTTCTTTTTTTCCTCATAAACTCCAGGGTTTAGCCTCTTCTTCATCTCTCAAACTCTCTCCGTCTCTCTCTGTCGCATGGCGTCACTCTGCTCTGCTACATTCACGGACCCACCAGTCCCATACCCAAAATAGAGAGCCCTTCAAGCCCGCGGCGCATTCATAGGTTTACCACCAAGCGCACCAAGACGGCACCTTATTGTACAAGCAGCTGCGGAAGCAAGCTGGGCAGAGTGGGGAGAGTGATGGCTATGGGTTTGTCAACCCAAACCGGTCCCCTGAGACCGTCTTGCCCCTCCTATTCCTTGTTTTCCCGGTCTTGTTCCCGCCCTTCTTCTTTTCCCTTTTCTTGGTCCCTCTTGGCTTCCTCTAAAGCCTTGCACAGGTGCAGTTTCAATCTCGCTCAAAGTGTGCTTTTCCTATCATGTTATCTGATGTTTGTTGTTTTTGCCATGTGGGTTTTTAGTTTCTGTCACCCATTTCCCTGTTTTGATGTTTCTTAGTTGTATGTTTCTTAGAGGTTCTTGGGTTTTGGTTAAAACTTAAAACCCCAGAGTTATTTTTTGGATAGCCAGAAGAATGTTGGATTCTTGGGTTGTATGGGTTTTTTTTTTTTTTTTTTTTTCTGCTTGTTTATTTCTTGTTGTTCCATTGTGATGTTTCCTGGGTTATGTACTTCTTGATGCCTCGGGGGATTTTCAGTTGCTTTGGTCATAAGAACCGCGGGATGTAATATGTTGGTTTTGAATATGTAAGTTCAATAGACATTTAGCAATATATGCAAGAGAGACGGAAAGAGGGAGTAAAAGCTAGAACTAGGAATGAGGCCTTGGCTTTATGTTGGTGAGAGAGAGTCTCGCATTTCTATTTCTATTTTTATTTTTTTATCAATACTTGTGATAGATAAATTTGTGACTAGGGGTAGAGCTTAGGTTCTTCATGATGGTCACCCATGTGGGTCACTAATAAATGGTTAAAAAGAAAAGAACAATATAAAAACAAAGATTAGTGTGTTTCTTAAAATGTAAATGACATAAGAGAAGCTGTTGAATACTTGGTTTTGTCGTTTTGGAAATTAAAGTTCCGTTGAGTCCTCTAATTGCAACTCATGGTTGATTTAGTGCTAATAGGGTAGCAGATTAGAATTGTTATAGCAATATGAGTACAGGCCCTGGCGTGTCTTTATTAATATTTCATTTGCTCCAAAACAGGCATATTAGTTGAAATTATATTCAAGAATAACCTCGAAAGTTTTCCACAAATTCAAAAGAAGCCCTCTGTGGGTCCTTTAGGCTTTGTGCTTATTATTGAAGTTCAGATATTTGCAAGCCTCCTTATTGTTGTTGCTGTACTGTACTTATCAAAAAATGCTCTATCTAATTGATAGAACCTTTGAGCTGACACATCACTAGAAATAAAGAACTTGGCAGATCAGGGGGATTCCAATTGCATTTTGATACTGGAGACATTGGGTCTAGCCGGAGTAAAAATAGGGCGTGTCTGCGAATTTAGGGTTGCTTTGTAGGGGTTGGGTTTTTTTTGTGGGTGTCTTGGGTTTTTTTCTTGGCTTCCTCTTGTTTTAGGGTTCCGTGTATACTTACTTATCAAAAAAAAAAAAAAGGGTTCCCTGTATACTTCCTGTGTACTTAGGGTATTCCTTTGCTTTTTAATAAAATTGCTTACTTATCAAAAAAAAAAAAATTGCATTTTTTGACATTCAAGCCGATTTATTTTATTTAATGTACTGTTAGCCAGTTGGTTGTTTTGGCCATGCATGATATGCTATGATCTTGTCACTACTCTAGGTGTTCGTATCAATTCTGCTCCTTATCAATTCTGCTCCTTTTCATACTTAACATGCCAGAATGTTTAGAGTATTCCAGTTTATTATTATTCCAAGATCCTTGATATTTTAGCATTCGTAATAATTGCAGAGAAGGAGGGTGGACAATCCAGAATAACAAGAATTACCAGACGATGTCCAAAAGTTGGAGGCTTCTGTGTCTTTCAAATTCAGCTAAGATGGTATTTTACTCCATAGATCAGGATAATTCTAGTGCTGTGGTTGCTGATAAAAGTGCTGACCTTGGTGGCATTAGGGAATGGAAAGAAGAGGTTAAAAGGGTGAGAAGTACCAGGCAAGCTGGTAGTAATCCACCACGTGGAATGAGTAGTCGAGCAAGTTCTAGAAATGTTGGACGGCAGTCTATTAATCATGCTGCACCTGTTTCAGCTTTAAAGCCAGCTTCTGCTACATCTTCTGGCCCAGCTTCAACAGGCAATGTAAGAATAGTTTCCCAGCCCATTGTGTTCCCATCAAGGAACTTGGACGAAATAAAAGAAACAAGTTCTGAAGTTAATGTGAATGGTCTCAACCTTGATCAGTCAAGGCCAGGTCTATGTTCAACAGACAATTCACAAAAGCTTGCCCAGCTCAGTGTGTCCACCGATGGTTTAGACAAAACCTCCACTAGTAATGAGGCATATCGCCAGCCAGATCTTCATGGAGAGGCTTAAAAAAGTAATCCACCACGTAGAACGAGTAGTCGAGCAAGTTCTAGAAATGCTGGACGGCAATCTATTAGTCATGCTGCACCTGTTTCAGCTTCAAAGCCAGCTTCTGCTACACCTTCTGGCCTAGCTTCAACAGACAATGTAAGAATAGTTGCCCAGCCCAGTTTGGTTGAATCAAGGAACTTGGAGGAAACAAAAGAAACAAATTCTGAAGTTAATGTGAATGGTCTCAACCTTGATCAGTCAAGGTCAGGTCTATATTCAACAGACAATTCACAAAAGGTTGCCCAGCCCAGTGTGTCCACCGATGGTTTAGACAAAACCTCCACTAGTAATGAGGCATATCGCCAGCCAGATCTTCTTGAGAGGCTTAATAGCATCTATGACAGTGTTCTTGTTGTTGATAATATTACCGTAGCAAAGGAGGTTGTCGGGATGCTTACAAATAAGTACAGACATCTTGTCCATGCATGCGACACTGAGGTATTATTCTAGTGAGGTTGTCTCATATTATTTACTAGTTACTATGTGGTTGTTTATGAAATTGAGAAGTACATATTCTATTGTAGTTTTCATATCTATGTCTATGTATTTTAACGATGTGGATTGGTAAACTATTTGAAAATCTTACATCTGCACGCTACATTGTACTTCTTGATAATTACATATTTACAGGTTGCAAAGATAGATGTGAAGCAAGAAACGCCTGTTGATCACGGGGAAATTATATGCTTCAGTATATATTCTGGACCAGAAGCAGATCTCGGAAATGGGAAGTCCTGTGTGTGGGTTGATGTTCTTGATGGTGGTGGCAGGGATCTTTTGGTTGAATTTGCTCCATTCTTTGAAGACCCATCCATCAAAAAGGTAATTTTTTTCTTCTTCAGTTTCTCTTTTAAATATCTCTGTGGTCCTCTTGATTGATTTGCAGCACCTTTTGGTAAGTATGATTGCTAATTAAGTTATAGTTGAAGTACAAGTATTGAGAAATAGCTTGTGGCACCCCTCCCCCTGCCTTTTTTTTTTTTTTTTAAGATTTTAATTTTTTAGAATTTATTTTTTAATAAAAAAAATAATTTAATTTGACGTGGCATTGATGGGCGTTACTAAATTGGACTGAAAACACATGGAAGGACCCAATTTAAAATCTCGATAAGGTTTTAAAAAGAGGAAAAATGTGCATTTACTCAAGGATTTATTTTATATTTACCCTTTAATCTTAAAGAGTTTCCTGTTCTGTGTGTTGTTGTGATACTTTGACCGGTCTCTTATCATTTGCCCATTATTCCCCCCCCCCCCCCCCCACCAATTGTATATTTTTGGGTGAATCAATTTGTAAAAAACATGTGTCATGACTAAAAAAGAATATAAATCTAAAAACTCAGAAAAATTAGAAACATGCAAACTATTACATGCCACTCTCCATATATACAGGGATTGTAGCATCATCTTCTTCATTTCTAGCAATCAATTCTCACAATCTTCAAAGTTTCTTGCGTTCCGTTCTCTCCAAAGACATCACATTAAACACAAAGGAGCTAACCTCCATATTTTCAAAGTATTATGATTTTCCAATTGTCCATCAAACTTCGCAACAAATCGTTCACCCTTTGAGGCACAACCCAAGCAACACCAAACAACTGAAAAAGCGCATTCCACAATTCTGTTGCAACCTCACCATGAAGGAGTAAATGATCTATAGACTCCTCACATTTGTTACACATACAGCCCCACTCCATCATAATAACATTCATCTTTCGTAAATTATCCAATGTTAAGATTATCCCTACAGTTCCTGTCCACACAAAGAACGCCACTCTCGAAGGCACCTTAACTTTCCAAATACTCTTCCAAAGAAAAGTGGATCTTGCATGATTAGATAATACCTGATAGTAAGACTTCACTTCAAATGATTTCCTTTTAGATGAAATCCAACAAATTGTATCCACACCTCCATGCCTTACTCTTTGAGAATACAGCAACTCAAAGAACCCAGAGACCACTTCCACCTCTCAATTATGCACATGCCTAGTAAATATAATATTCCAATGAATGTTCCCATTTTGAAGCTGCATATTATCCGCCACCTACGCATCCTTACCACAAGCTATAATGAACAATTCGGGAAAAGATACCTTCAATGGTTGCCCCCCACACCAAACATCATGCCAAAACAACACTTCATAACCATCTCCAACCTCATATCTCACATGATAAGCAAAACCGTCCCACTCCCTCCTTATACATTTCCACACTCCCACATCATAGGCCCTCCAACCTCCCCTCATATTATCATATTTAATGTCCACCACCTTTCTCTGCAAAGCCTTCATTTCCGTAGTAAATTGACTAGTTCTTTTGGGGTAATAGTGTAGATATGACTAGTACTTTTTCTGGGTCATTACATGCATGCACACACATTGTTTTTATCTTAAGAATCTACCAAAGTGCAAGATTGCTGATATACCAAAGATCACCATAGCCTTTTGCACCAATGAGCTGAAGAGACATTTCCTTTCGTAGTCTTCAGAAGAATTCAAATATTGACTCTTCTTCTCCCTGATAAGATCTCCTGTTTTTCTAACTGAACCAAGCTCATCATAATAATTCCCTTAGATGTTGCAATATGCTTGTTATAGCATTGACATTTGCCACTTCTGTTTTTTTAAGTTTTTAGAAGAATGGTCCTATTGATTGTATTGAACAATTTTGACTATCCCACTCTTTAACATTTTATTTTTACTATGAGAAGCTAGTGCATGCCCATAATTTTGAAGCTGTGAAAATGACATTTTGCTTGTCCTTTCTGTAGGTTTGGCACAACTATAGCTTTGATAACCATGTTATTGAGAACTATGGGCTTAGGCTTTCCGGTTTTCATGCTGACACAATGCATATGGCACGGTTGTGGGATTCATCGAGAAGAACTGAGGGTGGGTATTCTCTTGAAGCACTTACCGGCAACAAAAGGGTTATGTGTGGGGCTCAACTTTGCCATGAACAAGAGTTGTTTGGTAAAGTCTCAATGAAAACCATCTTTGGTAGGAGAAAAATTAAAAAAGATGGATCTGCAGGCAAAATGGTCACCATTTCTCCAGTTGAAGAGATACAAAGAGAAGAGCGGAAACCATGGATTTGTTATTCTGCCTTAGATGCAAAAAGCACGCTAAAGCTTTATGAGAGCTTGAAATGCAAACTATCGAAAATGCCATGGGTATTTAATGATAAAAAAATTTCTGGAAAATCCATGTTTGACTTCTACGAGGAGTACTGGCGACCATTTGGTGAGATTTTGGTTAAAATGGAAACTGAGGGAATGCTAGTTGATCGGGCATATCTCGCTGAGGTGGAGAAGGTAGCCAAAGGAGAGCAAGTGGTTGCTGCTAGTAGATTTCGCAACTGGGCGTCTAGGTATTGCCCTGATGCCAAGTACATGAATGTGGGAAGTGATACACAACTACGCCAGCTCTTTTTTGGCGGCATTGCGAACAGGTACACTTTATTTATAATTTATGTAGGTGTATTTGTTTTTACGTTTCTTTGTTTGTGTTGGTGACGGTGGGGAAGTGCTTCTGCCATCGATGAACTCATACGGCTTTATGTTAGAGATGCTCAGCATCTTTAAGAACTCCAAGATCTAGTTTACTCTAGAATATTATAAAGATAGTTAAGAGCTCAGTTTCCGTTGCAATGTGTGCAGCAATTTTAAAATTTTCCTTAATTTTGGGATCTTTGAAAATAAAACGCATTGTGTTGTATTCTGTTGTGTAACTAAAATTTTTTTGCCTCAGCTTTGATGGGTATCATACTTATTCATATGGTGCAGCTGGAAAATTAAAATTTTCATGTGCACTATGGAAATTATGGTTATGATATCTTAATTTTTTATATCATTAAATATTCATGAGAATTCTATTAGTGGCATGACTGTTTGCGGCGCGGGCGCGAGGGGGGGGGGGGGGGTGCTGTTGCAGGGTTTCTGCATGCAAATGGCCCAAGAAAGCCTGTGCCCTTTAACCATATGTTTTTCTGTTACAGTAAGGAACCCAATGAGTTTCTTCCCGATGAGCGGGTTTTCAAAGTTCCTAATGTTGATAAAGTGATTGAAGATGGCAAGAAGACTCCCACCAAATTTTGCGATATTAAGCTGCATAGGATCCCTGATTTTCCACTGCCAACTGACACGTTCACAGCAAGTGGTTGGCCCTCAGTAAGTGGTGATGTTTTGAGGACCCTGGCTGGAAAGGTTTCTGCAGAATATGATTTTATGGATCATGCTTCTGACCAGCAATTAGATGACAATGTTGAAAATGCTTCTGAAAATGAAGTTTCAGAAAAACAAAAATCAACTGGTGACGTCGACAAATCTGCTTATGGAACAGCTTTTCAGGCTTTTGAAGAACAAGAGGGGAGGGAGGCTTGTCATGCCATTGCTGCTTTATGTGAAGTTTGCTCCATTGACTCCTTGATATCCAACTTCATTCTCCCCTTGCAGGTGATTGCTTCTAACATGTCTTTCTGGTATGGGCAATCATTGATAAATTGCTTAGCCACAGTGTAGTAAATGCCTACTGCATTATGGAAGTAGTCAAGGATTTAATGGTCCAAATTTCTACCGAACTATGGGAGTTGTGTGGATTCTGTCTTGTTATGATCCTTATAATGTTAATAATGTTAAAGGGGATTGAGGTGAGAATTGTCTCCATGTTTAATTATTAGATTCAACGAATGCACCTGCACAAATATGAGTTTGTTTATGTTTTTTAAATTCATTTATTGAACCTGATGGTGCTACAACTAGTATGATTGGCAAAGGCCAAAGTTTTGCTTCTTTTGAATCTTTTGACACCTCCTGTTTGATACAGGAGTTATTCTCCCATGCCGTCTGCATTGTGAGGGTGTGTGTGTATTTTAACAGATGTGGCTACACCCTCTATTTAACTATATTCAGTTGATTGCTGGGGTGTCTTTCACATTACACTTTGTGAGGGGGTGGCGAGCACCTTGATGTTTTCTTGATAGATATTTTTTGTTCTAAAAGAATCATCCTAAGTGAATTATGGGATAAACTCTGATGTGGCGGTTGTAGATACCGTTTTAGAGTCAAGACAATACCGAAGAGTACCCGATTTCAGACAAACACGTGCGGTGGCGGTTTCCAAACACCCTATAAGAGGTTACAAAAAAGTGGCTTAGATACCATTTAGAAATTTATATAAAATAAAGTAAGACAATGGAAGCAAGAGAGAGACAAGAATTAGGGTGGTTTGGTCTTAGAGGCCTATGTTCACCACTAAGAAGTGTTTGATAAGGCTACATCTTTATTGAATGACTTGTTTATTATAATTGTGTTGAGGGGTCTATTTATAGGGAAAATATGATAAGGTGAGCTAGGAAAGGTAAGGATTTGATTACAGATCGGCAACATGGTAAATACCTAATAAGGAAAAATACTAATATAGGAAATATCCTATATATTTTAAAAGTTGCTATTTAATTCTCCACCTTTCCCTTTTGTTTGTGTGCAGTTTGCGCTCTAGGTTTATTTTGTAGATATTCATCATGAATTACAGAGCTTGCATATGTGCACATTTTGGTTTGACTGAAAGCAATACCCTACTCATATAAGAGTTTTACATGTGGTATTGGGTAAAGATAAATTCCCAGAATTTACCAGTTGGCACAGACAACTGTTTCAAAGCTAACATTTCTTCCTTCTTGCTTCAGTTTTTTAGCTTACAATGTGTGTGAACTAGCTGAAGATATTGGTTTCTTTCTACCACAGGAAAGTAAGATATCAGGCAGTAATGGGCGTATTCATTGTTCATTAAATATCAACACGGAAACTGGGCGCTTATCAGCTAGGAGACCAAATTTACAGGTTCTTTTATTTTTTTGTCAATATTTTTATAATTGATTTACGAATAAAAGGGCTCATGTTTTGACCATAGATGTGTTGTACTATCCCATGTTTCTTGGAATGTGACAACTAAAATAAAAATACAAATTGGCAAGAGATGGAATTTGTGTAGTCATGTCACTGAATAAATTATAACTTTAATGGCTAACCACATATGCTTGCAGCTGAGCTCTGATAATTCTTGAATACCTGAGTTCTGAATCTCATGTGTGAACCATCCAAGTTTTAAACCACATTATGTTTTCTGAATCTCATTTATCAAAAAATGTTTTCTTCTCAGATTTTATTCTTTGATGTACCATATTTCTAATATGCCACAAACCTTAGCATGGGATTAGATTGCAATCTGAATTGTCTCTTATTGGTATTTGGTTGGTATTTCTTGGCATTTGGCACTGTCCTTTGCAGCTAGACAATATGATAAAAAAGAAAGATATCTTGTGACTTCATATTTTCAAAATTTAGAGACTTTTTCTTTTCCTCGAGCAAATGTAATAGACTTACAAGTACAATGCTGTTATGTTCTGTAAATCAGAATCAACCTGCCTTAGAGAAGGACCGGTATAAGATCCGTCAGGCATTCATAGCTGCACCTGGGAATTCCCTTATTGTTGCAGATTACGGGCAAGTAAGTGGTTGTATTACCTACCTACCTGAAGTGATTGAACTGAATTGCTTGTGTTGATTGAGTGAGTTGTGTCTTCATATTACAGCTGGAACTTCGGATTCTTGCGCATCTTGCGAGTTGTAAGAGCATGCTGGATGCCTTTAGAGCTGGTGGAGATTTCCATTCAAGGACTGCAATGAACATGTACCCATACATTCGTGAAGCAATTGACAAAAAGGAAGTGCTTCTTGAGTGGTATCCTCAACCTGGTGAAGAGAAACCCCCAGTTCCGCTATTAAAGGTAAGCTGTAAAGTTCCACGGTAACAGATGAATCATTTCTCCTATTCCCAGTTCTGAAATGAAACAATTACCACCAGAGAAGAAGAGAAATATGCTTTATGCCTCCCTCTCTTTGTTTAAAGCATGCAATAGCAGATATAAAAGTAACATCCAACAGAAAACCAGTTTAGTGTGAGAAGGGACTAGGGAGAGAGAGTTCTTTGAATGTCTTCTCTCACTTAAAGTGGAGAGGGAGGGTGGGGGGGTTCTTTATCTTTCTTAGATTACATTATGAAAAATAATAAAGCAAGTTGAAGTGCACTTGAACTGCAACATATGGTTCAGTGGTGTGGCTGACGCATAAATTGAAGGACAAGTGAGTTGCTGGTGTTTGTTTTATTAAGTCTCAAAGAATTTGGACTTCTTATAGGTGGGGCCTACCTACAACATATGATGAAGGCAAGGGCCAGGATGATTTGGAGGTTGTCACAAGCAATTAGGTTTGAAGGCGTTTTAATTTAAGTCGTTGGTTTAATTCATCGAAAAAGAAAAAAATTTAAGTCATTGGTTCTTTAGTGCACAATGGTAGAACTGGAAATTCTTATAACTCATGCGGACTATATATCTGGGGTATTTGCATAAATAGATTTGGTCTTGAGTTTAGTAGTTTCTAAGTTTGCTAAGAGTGTGTTCTTAGGCTGGCCTATCTGGTGTTTATTGAGTAATTTTAATAATGTTCGACATTAAGTCCTATATCTGGCTACCATGCGTGTAAGTCTTGTTTTCAGAAAGATTTTAACCATGTCACATAAAGTGGGAGCAAGAGTGAAAATGTTCTGATTATATGCAGAGTTCGAGTATCTATGTTTTTATACACGCATGCACACTGCATAGTTTTTGGTAAAAGGATATAAATTGCAGTTGTTACATAAGTGTGCTCTCCATTGGTTTGAATAATGTTCAGATAAGTGGCCATATTCATGTAACATTATAATTTCAACGAATACGTGACAAGTCAAGATCATAATGGAGAGTAAAATTTTATTTTAATGATAAATATACTCATAACTACAAATAAAAGTTACTTATCAAAAAAAAAATAACTACAAATAAAAGTTCCCAAGTTAAGGCTTGAGTAGTAAAATTTTTGAAAGATGAATGACAGTTATTTAAATGAGCATTTTCCTTATTTTGTGAAGACAAGAGATTTATTTTTATTTTTTCAGTTAGTGTTGGCATAAGTTTGACTTGGCTAAACCTACAAGTTGCTTTGTCTATTCTGTTTTCCAATTGGTGTGTAACTTATTTAACTTTCTTTTTAATTTGCCATTTAGGGGTTAAATATTCATTGTCATTTGAAATTGGGATAAGCTAACCTCTTATCCCTCTTATTCAACCATCGCATATTCCAAGACAGAATCATAGGCTTTATAAAGAAGCAGTAGGTCCCCTTCCCTTACCTTTGCCTCTACTAGACTTACCTCCCTTTAGGTCATAATTAATAGAAAAAGCTAACATCTTTAATTCAGGGTGCCTTTTGTTCATTGACTTGGAAAGAGACATGTTTCGTCTCTCTCTTGATTGGAAATCCAGTTTCCTGATGTTTCTCAGGGGAGGTTTCCTAGATTTTTCTCGAATCATTTTCCATTATTGCTTGATTTTGGTGTTGCTGTAAGAAGTAGGGGGTATTTTAAGTTTGAGAATATGTGGTTAAATAAGAGGGTTTTGTGGAAAAGATGAAAAAGTGGTGGATGTCCAATGGTGAGAAAGGCTGAGATTACTAGTGTTCTCGAGAGGACGTCTCTTTGGAAGAAGTGTGTTGGAGACATAAATCAAGGGCACTTTGGCTGGGAGAGGGAGACAAGAATACAAATTTTATCCATTGAGTGGCTAATTCGAACAAAAGGTATACCACTATTGAATTCGTAGTTGTCAATGGCGCTGCTTCTTTGGACTGTACTGAAATAAAGGAACATATTATGGAGTTTTACACGTCTTTATTCATAACAATTCAGTTGGCGGCCTAAGTTGGATGGTCTTCATTTTGGCTCTATCAGTGATGAGGAGGTTCTGGGGACGGAAAGTGATTTCGAGGAGAGTGAGGCACATGAGGTGGTGAAGGCTATGAATGGTGATAAGGCCCCGAATCTTGATGGTTTTTCTTTGGCCTTCTTTCGGTCTTGTTGGGAGGTTCTAAAAGAAGATCTCATGAGTGTTTTTCATGAGTTTTATTCTCGAGAAGTTTGAGAAAAGCCTCAATGTCACTTTTATTGCCCTTATTCCTATGAAAGCCAGAGCGATATATTAAGAAGTTTCGTCCTATTAGCTTGGTGGGCAGCGTCTATAAAATTATTTATGAAGTTTTAGCTAATAGGCTAAAATTGATGTTGGAGAAGATCATCTCTAGGTCTCAAAATGCTTTTACCAGGGGGAGACAGATTCTAGACTAAATCCTTATTGCAAATGGATGTCTTGACAATAGAATTAGATCAGGGTTCCAGGTGTGTTTTGTAAATTGCACTTAGAGAAAGCCTATGATTATGTTAACTGGGACTTCCTGTTGTATTTGTTGAGGATATTTGCTTTTGGGGAGAAAATGTGTGATTGGACAACACATTGCATCTCTACGGTGCGTTCTTTGTCTTGATTAATGGGACTCCCTTCGGTTTTTTTGATAGCTCACGTGGCTTGAGACTTGGAGACCCTCTTTCCCTTATTTTGTTTGTTGACGTCATGGAGGCTCTTAGTAGAATGCTGTCCCCCATTGTAGATAGGAGGTTTTTATCTGGTTTCTCGGTGGGGTCCAAGAATAATGAAGAGCTCCTACTGCTGCTCCGTCAGGTGGTGTAGAAAATGGGGGGGTTGTGCAACAAGCCAAAGAGTTGTCACTGTCGCTCCTTGGGGCATGGAAGGATTAGCTCGTGATGCTGCAAGATGAGATCGACCGGGTTTTAGGGGTTGTTCTAGTAGGCTTGAAGGGCCTTGGGCTTTTTCAGAAGCCCAAGTGGGTTGGGCGACATAAGGGGAAGTTGCGTTGGGTTCCCAAGTGTGGGCCGAAGCAGCCCAAGTCACAGCCTTCCAAGATCAAGGTCACGGGTCTAGTCTCGTTTTCGCCGGAGGAGGTAATGGTCCTGACTGTTTCAACGGAGGTGGCTCTGCTACCGGCTTTCGCGCCTGAAGAGGTCAGTTCTTATGGATCGTTTTCGGTGTGCCCAATTGTCACCGGTGGCTTCTTATTTTTGCCGTGGCCGGAAGTCCTCGTAGCCCAGTCTTTGCTGGCGGCAGCTCTTGTTCCAAAGACTGAGAGTGATGATACCCGCCTGGATGGGAATCTTCCGATGAGTTCTTCGCTACCTCTGTCTCCGCTTGTAGCTCCAGGTTTGGCTGGTTTTGGTTCCGGTGAGTTCCCCTGGTGGGTTTGGTGAAAACAACACTGGTGATGGTGCAGTCCCCGCTGGTCATCCAACTTACGCCGGTAGTTCAAATCACGGCTTCTTCTGTGATGGATCTGCCTAGTGATGCAAGGTGCTCTACTCTGGCCTCTTCTCCTGTCCTGGCCCCTAAACTGACGAAGAGTCTCCTTAGGCATGGTTTCCTTAATCATTTGCCGTTAGTAGCTTCAGGTTTGGTCCCTCCTCTCATCCCTATGGCTAGGGACCTTGGTGCTTTTCTAGTTCGGCTAAGTTGGAGGTTTCGCCAAGCTTCATGACTGAAGGGCTACGGACTTTTGATTTGAGGCCCTTGCCTGTGACGTCCAATAAACCCTTGCAGCATTATAGCCGCAAGTTAAGGGGGAGCAGGTTTTTGAGAATGGACGATCGCTTGATTGTCGAGGTTGTCTCGTCATTTAGTGCCCTGCTTTCTTCTTCGGGTTTGGCAACTAGCATGGTCGATCCATCTTCAGAGTTGTTGGATAGCGAAGAAGAAGATGCTGATTTCTGGGGTGTGGAAGACGATGTGTGGTGGGGTGGGGATGGGGAAGATGGAGATCCTAACCTTTTGGATTGGGATTTGACAGGGGAGCCTAGTGAGAGGGTGGCTATCACCGTAGAGGCTACCCTCTGGAAGGTTAAGGGTAGAAGGGAGCTTCTAAATTTAGAAAGCTCCATTAACTACGATTCTAAGGGTGCATCCACTAGGTGGGGGAAAAGCAAGGTTTGAGGGTTTGGCTGTGTTGTGGGCGTTGGGTTTGAGAGCTTGTTGGGTTTTGAGTTGAGAGTTTTAGGTTTGAGGGCTTGGGTTTTCTGCTTGTTCAGAGCCTCTCGTGTGTATTACCTGTGTACTTAGGGGTGCCTTACACCTTTTTTTTTTTCAATAAATTCTTACTTATCAAAAAAAAAAAAAATGAAGAGCTCCTAGTGTCTCATCTATTATTTGTAGATGATACCTTGGTTTTTTGTGAGGCAAGTCCTAAACATCTCCGTCATATGCGGTGTCTCTTTTTATACTTTGAAATTGTCTCGGGGCTAAAAATTAGTTAGTCCCAATTGGTGCCATGGAAGATGTTGGAGGGTTGGCTAGTATTCTTGGTTGCAGGGTGTCCTCTTTGCCTGTGAAGTACCTGTGTCTTCTTTTGGGGGCTTCGTTTGAGTCAAGATCAATCCGAGATGACATTATTGAAAAGATGGAACGTCGTTTGACGGGTTGGAAGAGGTTTTATTTATCTAAGGGAGGTAGGATCACTTTGATTAAAAGTACTCTATCCAACTTGCGTACTTATTTTTTGTCCCTCTTCCCCATCCTTGTTGGAGTTGTTAACTGGATCGAGAAACTTCAGCGGGATTTCTGGTGGGGTGGAGTCGGAAATGAGTTCAAATTTCATCTTGTCAATTGGTTGAAGATTTGTACTTCAATCCTCTCAGGCGGCTTGTGTCTAATTGAGCTCTCTTGGGGAAATGGTTATGACGCTATGCCACAAAGTGGTGTGGTGTAGTGATCAGACCTTGAAGGCAGCTTCCCTAGTGTTGGGTTTTTCTGTTTTTTTTTTTATAAGCAAGCCAAATTTTATTAAAAAACGAAAGGCGTCTCAAAGTACACAAGCAGTATACAAAGGAAACACCTAAAGAGAAAAAAGACAAAGAAAAAACCCAACACCGAACAGAACCCAACCCAACTACCCAAAACCCCATACAACACAACAACCCTCAAACCTAAAACCCACACAAAGCTCTCTTAACACTCTTGAGCCTTGCCTTTCCCACGCCTAAATGAAGCGCCTGTAAGATTCTAGATTCAAAAGCTCTCTTCTGCCTTTAGAATAAGAGGATGCCCCTTTAACCTCCTGAAGATGATTCTCACCCCTGGTGTTGTTTAGTATTGCTCGCTTGAAGGAGGCCTCGTTGGCAAAATATATGCAGTTTTCAAACGACACATTGGAGTATAATTTTTATTAGATCAGTGCATGATTGGCAGGTGGAGGTGGTTTCATTGTTCTTTAATTTGTTGTATTCTCTTAAGTTGTGACGAGGTGGGGAGAATAAGATTTGTTGGATCCACTCCAAAAAGCAGATGTTTGAAGTTGGATCATTTTATCATGTGTTGAGCCCTCCCACAGGTCCTCCCTTTCCTTGGAAGATCATTTGGAGAAATAGGGCTCCTTCAAGGGTGGCATTCTTTGTTTGGATGGTAGCTGATGCAGAAATTGACGGAGTCAGTGTTCATCACCAATTAATGGCTAGTCAACTACCAACCGTTGAATAAGTTAACAAGCCTAGTTAGCATGATCGAATTTCTCATTGTTGAAGTTGGAGTTCTTGAGCTATGAGAAGTCTGAAGTTTTGCTATGACACGTTTGTTGCTAATAGGAGTGTTATGTATCAAGTGTTTTCCTTTATCAAGTATTTGAAGTTTGTTTCCTATTACTATTTCTTATCTTTACTTAATTGCTCTGTTGTTGGTCATGACTCCTCTGCTCGTGATTACAGTTAAGTTTAGATTATGTTTATGTTTATGTTTATCTAATAGAGTGTTTGGAGGACCAAGATTCCGTTGAGAGTGGCCTTTTTTGTGTGGTCGGCGGCCCTTGGGAAGATCCTCACCACGGGCAATCTACGGAAACGCCGGGTCATTGTGGTCATTTGGTGTGTTATGTGTAAAAGAAATGGGGAATCTGTAGACCATCTTCTTCTTCATTGTGAGGTTGCTTGTGTCATTTGGAATGTTTTCTTCAATCGATTCGGGTTGTCTTATGCTACGCCTAGACGAGTAGTCGATTTGTTTGCTTGTTGGTGGATTGCTGGCAACACTCAGAGCGCTATAGTATGGAAGATGGTGCTTTCGTGCTTGTTGTGGTGTCTTTGGAGGGAAAGAAATTATAGGTATTTTGAGAATCGTAAGAAGAATTTGGAGTTAATCTTGTATACTTTGTAATCAAACGGAATCTCAATCATGTGCCAAACACATGCATTTTTTAGATCTGATATGCCTCTTTTGCCCTCGTTTTATCGATATGGACAATAAATCATTGTTTTTTCCTTTAGCTTAAAGCACGGCACATGTCCTACATTGAAATATCAATGAGCGTATGGATATGCTAATAGCATTTGTGCCTGATATGGAGGGCTTTCTTCGACACTGAGACCTCCCAAGATTCTGCTGCATCAGTAACGTAGTTGACCCAATTCTCTAACTTGTTATTGGTGAGAGCCAACATAATGCCAGAGCCGACGCACTACCTAGAAGCTCCTACACTCACCCACATACGTAGCCACATCCCAAAGACCTACGCTATTGGACCGCTCCACTCGCATTTACAAACAAGACTCGGAGGCAAAACGCCTGTGTCTCAATCTTAGTCTTTAAATAGTCTTTGGGAAGTGGACAGAGGCTGCATGAAATGGCTGGACACGCAGCCCTCAAAATCAGTCATTTACGTAAGCTTTGGAAGCATTGTAACAAGCTGTTATAATTATCTGTTTATATGGCTATACGTGGCGGATTCGGCACCAACAATGAGCTGAATGTGTGAGCTTTGACCATAATGCAAACAGAGGCAAACACATGACTAGTCAATTTGCAGGAACGTGGTGGAGCAATTATAAAATTTGTAGGAACATGGCCCTTCAAGCCATAATATCACAGTGTTTTTGCATCTCCTGCCCCCATGAGATGATAAAAGGTTCTATATACATTGAATGTAATTCCAAGAAAAATGGAGTTGTTTGACTATTGTTGTTTTGCCTGCCCCAGCTTTGGATGAACTATTCCATTTTTCCCCTTCTCAAACTGGTACTTCCCTTTTTGGAATTACACTTGATCCTTCATTGGGACAGAATGATTAAGGGAATGGCTCTATTGTGGGGTCTATTTGGGCTGGTGACACATATTCATAGAGCCCACCATGTAACCTAACCTTATGTATCTCCTTTTTTTTTTCTCCCCTTGTGGGGATACGCATGGAGTGGGCAGAGCTCTCTGATGTCATTTGATTTCAGGATGCTCAGTTCCTATGCCCTAGCTCATCCATCTGAAGGGACATATTTTGAACCAAACACCTAAATTTGAATAAGACCAGATCCGATCATTAACACCCGTGCAAGCAGTGAACCTAGACAACTGAAAGTTCACAGACACACTTATGCATGGTTGAGTCTTGATGTCATTGTTGACTCTGCCGATAGGCCATGGCCTAATCTTGCAGTCAACACTGCCCCACTGCTCAAATGGTCACTTGACCTTTACAAATTGTGGTCTCTTAGAAACTCTGTTCGTTGTGCTCAAAGCAGATAACTTCATATTCTTGGTGCTCAAAACCTAGGCAGTATTTAGGAAGTGTGAGATGGTGGCAGTTGAGTTCTAAGCTTACATGTTGAACTTATAAGTTGCATGAAGGCAAGACCTCCTTTTAAAAGGTTGTCCAAAAGTAATTCCAAAGCCTCCTCATTCTTATTTCTTGACAACTATGGTTCAAGTATAATATCACCCATATGGATTGAGCACATAGCTCTTAAAATAGTTAATAGTGCCCTTTACTGGATCCAAGCCAAGATTTCCTGCACAATGGCTGATTATAATTTTTGGATTGAGCAATTTTCAGAGTATGGTTTTAGTAATTTTTGAATTTATGCACAAAGTTTTGCCCCGCAATAAGTCTCACACATAGGCCTTGCAAATTTTGATGGTCGTGCTAGCTGACTGATCAGTAACATCTCACCATATATAACATAGTCACAGATTCCAAACTAAAGAGGAAATGGATTAAGAAGAAAGAGATCCAACCGATCTTGTCATTAAACTAGCTAAGAACAAGATCAGTCAACTGGAATCTTGGATACTTCACTAGAAAGTTTGCCTTCCCCTTTAGATCTAGGAAAGAATGATAGAGAGAATGAAAAAGAAATATATCAAAATGCCCAAGAGAGAAAGATGTCTTGAACAATATTAAATGAGATTTTCTTTGTATTACTATTCCTTTTCAATTTTTCCCAAAGTCAGTTGATATGATGCAGAATAAATATTTTTCCCGGAAAGTGGAAGTCCATCATGTAAATAAAATAGGTGCTGACTTTCATAAGTTCACTTATTGTTGGGTCACCGACTAGGTCAGGGCCTACTATGGCGGGGTTGAAGAAGTTGAAGCTAGTGGTGTTGACAAAACGAGGGACGAAGAAGATTCCGGTTGAGGTGAATGTGTCAGATAATGTTGGGGAGCTGAGGGCAAAAGAGGCATATCAGGTTTAAAAATGCACGTTTATGGCACGTGATTGAGATTCCGTCCATTTTAACAAGCTGGCCTAACGGAAGGGTTTTTTTTTTGCTAAAAATTGGTAGTTTAAGGCGGTTGAGTGTGACAACCGATATTTCATGGGGCAACGTGTAAATGAGTGGTAGTTGAAGGGGGTAAGTGTAATTAACCCAAAAAAAATTATCCTACCTTGGTAATCATATATGTGTAAACCTGCTAAGGAACATGAAATTTGTGAAACCAGATCTTAGCAGAAAAATCATCATCTGTTCCAAAAATGGTCAGAAAAATATGTATTCTTCTAACCTCAATTTCTTTTTCTTTTTCACTTTTAAATGGTTTCAGGATGCCTTTGCTTCTGAAAGAAGGAAGGCTAAGATGCTCAACTTTTCCATTGCATATGGGAAAACTCCAGTGGGGCTTGCCCGGGATTGGAAGGTACGTTGAGTAGGAACCTACACTTCTGAGGTACTTGCATTCTTAATGATTTGATTACCTAGGCATTATGATTTTCATCTTCTTTCTCAGGTTTCTGTTAAGGAAGCAAAGAAAACAGTTGATCTGTGGTACAGTGATAGAAAAGAGGTGCTGACCTGGCAAGAACAGCGTAAACAAGAGGCCCGTGATAAACAGTTTGTGCGCACATTGCTGGGACGTGCCCGCCGGTTCCCTTCGGTGGCCAATGTTTCCACCTATCAGAAAGGTCACATTGAGCGAGCTGCTATCAACACCCCAGTGCAGGTTCTTCCCTTCTTTCTCACTCAAAGTTATACGCTCTCTCTCTCTCTTCATTAGCAGTTTAATAAGCTCCCAAAAAGAAAAAAGACAAGGAAAAGATTTTGGCTAATTCTTTGTAGTACCTGTAGACCATATCTTGATTTAGAACTCAAACAATACCAGGACAAACTCCTGATTCGGAAATATATGTATATAACGACCCAAGAGCGTTAACCATATCTGCGCTATCACTTCAAAATAACTTGTGAATTTAGAGTTTTCATATAATCACTTTGAAAGCTCAATTTCACCTAGTAAATAAGTAATATGAGACTTAGCACTCATAAATGTCTATAAACTACCTACTCATTCTATGTGGGCTATTCATCTTCTCAATATAAGACCGGGGTGTTACAAACTTTTTCCCTTACGTCAGGACCACGTCATGCGGTGCTCCGGTGCCACATGGCTTTACTAGGTAACTTTAAATATCATTTGTAACGACTCAAGGAAAAATGCTAGCCATAATTGCGTTACACCCCCAAATGATCTATATGTGTTATCGCCCCCAAAGGATCTATCTGCGCTGTCACTCCAAAAGGATCCTTTGAGGGTGATAACGTAAATGTGGCTAACGCTTTTTATTGAGTCGTTACAATAATATAATATATATATATATATAATATATAATATATATATATAAATATATATATATATATATATATATTAAACTCATGCTTTTAGCATATGCTTGTCAATATATTACACACTCGATGTTTTGTTGTTTAACAATTCTCAAACATGAACTTATGTCCTCAACAAGTGAAATGCAAAACGCACTCTAACTATTTACCACATTGCTTAAAAACATCAGTTTAGGGATTAGGTGATGTACCCCCCCCACACACACTCACACCCACCTTGAAATCCTGATTGGCTGCTCCTTAGTGGTTTCTAATTTAGGTGATTGCAACAGGGGAGCGCTGCTGATGTTGCCATGTGTGCCATGTTAGAAATAACAAAAAATGTACGGTTGAAGGAGCTTGGGTGGAAGCTACTTTTGCAGGTTAACATCATGCCTTGGATCTTTACCTCTTCAGTTTTTTCTCCGTGCTTTGCTTCCTAGAAGAATTTATTACCTTTAAAAGAAGTACCCAGGGGCAAGAGATACATTATGGCTTGGACTTATATATTCCATATGGCCCCATCTCATAATTTTACCATATTTGATATTCCATGCAACCTTAGTACAATGATGTTTTGCTGAAAACTAATGAATATGACACTGGAAAACAGGTTCATGATGAAGTAATCTTGGAAGGACCAACAGAGACAGCTGAAGTTGCGAAGGCCATAGTTGTTGACTGTATGGCTAAACCCTTCAATGGCAAGAACTTCCTTCAAGTTGACCTATCAGTTGATGCTAAGTGTGCCAAAAACTGGTATTCTGCCAAGTAGCCTATTGCAGCGATGATGGTGGATTTTGGTTCAAAACTCTGTATTGAGGTACTTCTGCCCATCAAGGATGGAGTTCTGTGCTCGTAACGTGAGCATTATCTTTGCCAACGATACATTTGCAACCAACTTGAAAGGTTTTTCCCTTGGAAATCAGGCTTAATCATATTGGGCAGATGGAAAATTTTCTGTCATCTTTGATGTTGCAGTGTTCCCGGTTCGACTGGGGTTGAGGATGTAAGGAGGCTGTAACTCCGGCCGCCTTGTGATTCTTGTGAGGTAGGGCACTTGCGAGAAGTGTGCTCAGTCTCTGTATATAGGAATTCTTACAATTTTTAGTCGGTCGTTTCCTTGTAACTATTTGGGTGTTAGCAGATTCAATGTTTCTGCACAGAAATCAAAGCCTAACTCCATTTTCCAAGCTTTTTTGTTCTGTTATTTATTTAATCTTTGTTTTTGTTTGAATAGCTGTATATGGCCCTTTGCCCCCCTCCCCCTTCCTCTCTCATTTCTGTGGTGAGTTTAAATGGCTGGCTGCGTCATGCTGCCTGCAGTAACTTGTAAGCATGCCACAGGCTTACTACACCCAAAAGAACACATCAAAATGACTGATCTAAAGGCTACTAGACATCAAAACGACTGATCTAAAGGCTACTAGACAACCCCTGTAGTCCCTTTCTCCCTTTCAATTGAAAAAAAAAAGGCTATTAGATTGTCACATCAACTTTGTAAAATATTCGTGTAATATATAGCATTACCCATAAAATGATTGGAGACCAAAACAAGCAATAAACCACTCAGCCAGTGTGACCTTTCATAAGGCCATACTACAAAGAAGGACCATACTAATTCCAGCTTCAGTTACTTGCTCTATTGATGCATATGCTCAAGTGCATACTTGTTCAAAATCCCATCTGTTCATTAACAATTTCATTTAACTTATGTAAATTACATGATATCAACTCATTCACCCAATGAAAAAATGTTTGCATATGAATTACAGAATCCCATTGCCAATAGGCTGTTAGCTGGGAACTACATCTGATGCTGTTGCAGATCGATTTCCCATGCTGATGCCAACTGCAACACGAGTTGGTCAGGCATCACACCTTCCCAGTCCTGAGGAGGATCAATTGTTGAAGAAGCTTCATGTAAATTCAACAAAAGCTCTTTCACTTCCATGGGAATGCTCAAAACATGAGGTCCATTTTCCAACACTTTCCACCAACTAAACATAATGAAATGAAATCAAACTTAAGTATGCATTTTTAGCGACACAAGGAAAGGAATACACTGGCTAGTAAGAGCACTGCAGCAACTTCCCTTAAACTTCATTCCCTTTCCTAGTATAGAGAAAACTATTAAAAAAATACAAAAAAGTCTTTGCAACAGCTTCTTTAAGTGTTTCCTAAACTATAGAAATATCAAGAGAATCACTTTTTGGTTCCCTACATCTAGGAAATTAAAAGTGGTTCCCTTAGCATTATTTTAATATAAAAGGCTTTCTCTTTCCTTTAGCATTTATTTTAAACAATTTTTAATTGACTTTCTTTTTCCTCTCTCTTTCTTTAACATTTAATTTTAATAGTATTTAAATAATATAGGAAAATAATAAGAGAAGTTGTTGTAAAGCTTATTTAAATAGAGAAACAAAAAGTAATTTAATTCCCTTTATTGAGGAGAGCACTAGTATCAGATACCCTATAATCCATTCTCTTTCCTATATATAGGGAAAATCTCATAAAAATCACAAAATATCACCAATAGCAAACACCCTAAATGTAGGGAAAACCATTGGGTAGCTACAGTTCTACCCAATGCATTGCGTAGCACTGTAGCTACCCAATGAATTATAATAATCTTAAAAATAAGACCTTCTCTCCTCTCTCCTCTCTCCTCTTCTTCTTCTTTTTCTTCTTCCCAGCCCATCTCCTCTCCCGAGCTCATCTTCCCTTTGGGTCAAATATGGCTCCTCTCTGGTTAGGTGATCAATTTGTTGATCTGGATTGGCAAGCCCTTCATTGCTAATTCTGGTCTGGGCAAAATTTTGGCTGGTACAGAAATGGATGGAAGCCCATCCGAGCATTCAATAACCTCTTCTCTCTCTCATGCAAAATTCACAAAATCCACAACTCAAAAACACTGAATAGAGAGACGAGAGAGAGAAAGAGAGAGAGAGAGAGAGAGATGAGAGACGAAGATGAGAGGGAGAGATTTTTTTTTCTGCAACGAGAGAGAGATTGGGAGAAGAAGATAATGGTTCTGGAATAAAGAAAAAGAGTAAAAGTTAAAAATATTATTTTAATGATATAGGGACAGATAAAGGGAATCTGCTATAGAATGTTTTTTTATAGGGAAGTAAAAAGTAGTTTTATTCCTTAAATTTAGGAAAAATGATTGGGTATCTGATAATAGTGAGAAAAACTATTACTAGTACTCTTAAAGCATTTCAATGCTGGTAAAGAAACAGTTAACAACATTAAGTATTAAGAAGCTGCACTACAAACAACTAGATGAATATTACACAAGTATTAAAATATTTGTGTAAATATGCAATTGTTTTTGTATTTTATGTAAGAACAAAATTTATAATAGAACTCAAAAATCAAGAGGTATTCACTTTTCTCTCAAAGGGTTGTTAATTACAGCATTATAATTTGCACTGCAAACTATGTCTTAAAAGTTAGTTAACCATGGGGAAAATTTTACTAGGTGAGATATGTAAACATTTGCCGGAGCAAGGTGGAGGGTGAGCTCGTGGGTTCATCCCACCAGGTGCCTGTAACTTACCAATAAGAAAGATAAATTGCTTGCATCAGCAGTTTGAAGAAAATGTGAAAATCTCAAAAATAAAATAAAATAAAATAAAGAAGAAGAAGCCATACCTGTTGAATCGAAGACAAACACAAGTCAAAAAGGTTACAACAAGAAGTCTCCATTTCAATGATTAAGAAAAAGCATTATATCATATGGTAGTTAATGGGTTGTAGCCTTATTAGGTATTGTATGTATGAGTTTATTTCAATATACTTAAATCGCATACAGCATAACTTGAGAATTTAACTATCCTAATTTTATAATTATACAAGAAATATTATAATATCATTAATAAAACAATTTTATTTAAATAATATCAAGTCCTAGATTTACTTTTAGAACTCTAACCCCAACAAGTTGAACCATCAAAACTTAAAAAACTATTTACTCCAATACTATTAATCAAATGTCAAATTAACGTAATTTATGGTCCAACCTCTCTTTGATCTCAACCAAAAGTTAGAATCCAACCTTAGAAAATTCTAGTCTTATCCTTCATCTACTCTTTGTGATGAACCGGAGGGAACGTTTTAATTTTTTTTTTTTATTCAAAGACAAAAACACTCTTCTCAAAACCATTAAAAAAAAAACAAACAAACTTAAAACATAACACTTTCTAAAACACAAAACATTTTTCACATCTTATAAGAATATCTTGACAAAATGAGTGCTAAATTTTCGTAGGTACATGAATTATACTTACAAAATAAAAAAATAACAAATTAAAAGTAAAGAGTAACCGTGTGACCACCTTAAATAGAGGAAATGAGTGGTTGTATAGCCAACTACATCATATAATTGACCTGATATTTCAAATATCAGATCAAATTGATCGTGTTTGAGTTAACCCAACATGACATGTTTATTGGGTTGTGTGAGTCAGGTCGTATCGAGTCAACTCAACACAATATGTTTATCAAATGAGTTGTATTGTGTCACTTGCAGATTTAATAGGTCATGTTAGGATTAAGAAAATTTAATTTATTTAACTAAACGGGTCATGTCAAGGTTGACTATTAACGAATTGACAGGTCGGTTGACCCGACGCGCCAACTTAGATTGCCAGCCTTACCCCTTGCCATTTGGGGGAGGATCATTTTCCGTTAATAAAGACATAAACGTCTAACAGATGTGCAACATCGACAAGTTCAAAAACTTAGTGGGTATATATTGCCATTTTTCAAACATTTGGGTCAAAAGTGAAAAAATTGTGAAACTTTGGGGGTAAAATGTATTTTCCTTTTTTTTTTTGTGGTGAATGACTTGGCACTTGATCATATACATTGATATTGAGTACTGACATAAATGGTGTGTCAAATGAGACACCCATGAGTCATGACAGATGGCAAGTAGTGAAGTGATAAATAAACCTATTTAAAACATGAAAAAAAAAATTTAAGGACTTTATTCTTGAAATTAAAAACACATTCACTAAATAAAATAAGGGAGTAAATCATTCTGACCTTCTGTGGTTTAACGATTTTATTAAAAGCCGCTTTAGTTTCATTTCGTATTACAAGTGGTACCTCAATTTTGGCGAAAGACGGAAATGGTACCTCCGTCCATCTTCTGTATAATTATTTAATGAAACTCTACGTGTCAGTGTTAAATATTGACACTTGACTCCGCCTTAATAAAAATTAAAATTTAAAAATAAAAATCTTAAAATGAGAGTGGCTAGCCACTCTATTTTTTTTTTCAAAATATTTTTTTTAAAAAAGTTTTTTTTATTAATATTTTAAGATTTTTAATTTTTATTAAGGAGATCCCACGCGTGAAATTCGGTTAAATAATTAAATCTTTCGCCACTATTCAGCGTATATGCTAAATATGATTTTTTTTTCCTTTTTTTTCATCATTTCTCAAACTCTCTCCGTCTCTGTGTCGCATGGCGTCACTCTGCTCTGCTTCACTCAGGGACCCAGCAGTCCCATACCCAAAATAGGGAGCCCCTGAAGCCCTCGGCGTATTCACAGGTTTACCACCAATCGCACCAAGATGGCACCTTGTTGTATAAGCAGCTGCGGAAGCAAGCTCGGCAGAGTTGGAAGAGTGATGGGTATGGGTTTGTCCACCCAAACCGGTCCCCTGAGACCGTCTTGCCCCTCCTATTCCTTGTTTTCCCGGTCTTGTTCCCGCCTTTCTTCTTTTTCCTTTTCTTGGTCCCTCTTGGCTTCCTCTAAAACCCTGCACAGGTACAGTTTCATGTTATCTGTTGTTTGTTGTTTGTTGTTTTTGCTATGTGGGTTTTTAGATTCTGTCACCCATTTCCTTGTTTTGATTGTTTTCTTTGTTTCTTTGTTGTATGTTTGTGAGAGGTTCTTGGTTTTGGTTAACACATAAAGCCATTGGTTTTATGTTGGTTTTGAATATGTAAGTTCAATATACATTTTGCAATATATGCAAGAGAGACGGAAAGAGGGAGTAAAAGCTAGGACTAGGAATGAGGCTTTATGTTGGTGAGATAGAGTCTCGCATTTCTTTTTTAATCTATACTTGTGATAGATAAATTCGTGTGAGTCTGGGTATAGCTTAGGTTCTTCATGATGGTCACCCATGTGGTTCACTAATAAATGGTTAAAAAGAAAAAACAAAGATTAGTGTGTTTCTTTTTTTTTGATAAGTAATCGATACATATCATTAAAAGCGTGTGTTTCTTAAAATGTAAATGTTGGTTTTGTCGTTTTGGCGAAGAGTTCTCTAATTGCAGCTCGTGCTAATAGGGTATCAGATTAGAATTGTTATAGCAAAATAAGTACAGGCCCTGGAGTGTCTTTATTAATATGGCATATAATTTGAGATTATATTCAAGAATAACCTCAAAAATTTTTCACAAATTAAGAAGAAGAAGCCCTCTCTGGGTCCTTTAGGCTTTGTGCATTGTGATTATTATTGAAGTTCAGATATTTGCAAGCCTCTTTATTAGCTGTTGTTGCTTTACTTCTACTTATCAAAAAATGCTCTATCTAATTGATAGAACCTTTGACCTGACACATCACTAGAAAAAAAGAACTCGGCAGATCAGGGGGATTCCAATTGCAGTTTATGACATTCAAGCTGATTTATTTTATTTAACATACTGTTAGCCAGTTGGTTGTTTTGGCCATGCATTATATGCTATGATCTTGTCACTGCTCTAGGTGTTTGTATCAATTCTGCTCCTTTTCATACTTAACATGCCGTAATGTTTAGAGTTACATTACGTTACATTACTCTAAACATTACGTTACACTTTTCTTCCCCTATTTAGGCGGTCCTTTGTATACGTCCTGTGTACCAGGGCTGCGCTTTTGCGCTTTTAATAATATATATTCTCTCTTACTTATCAAAAAAAAAAAACATGCCGTAATGTTTAGAGTATTCCAGTTTATTATTGTTGCAATATCCTTGATATTGTAGCATTCACAATAATTGCAGACGAGGAGGGTGCACAATCCAGAATAACAAGAATTACCAGACAATGTCTAATTGTTGGGGGCTTTTGTGTCTTTCAAATTCAGCTAAGATGGTTTTTGACTCCAGAGATCAGGATAATTCTAGTGGAAGTATCCTAGAAAAACAAATTATTGACCCTCGAAGTGTAGATAAAGAAGGGGAAAAGGTTTCAAGAAATTCTAGTGTACCTCCAGTTCAGGAGTTTAGGGGCAGTAATCCTGAAAGACCTAGTGCTTTTGTGACAATCGATGAAAGTACTGAGCCTGGTGTCTTTGCAGAAAGGAAAGAACAGAGTGAAAGGCTGACAAGTATCAGGGAAGCTGTGACAAATGGTAGTAATCCACCACGTAGAATGAGTAGTCGAGCAAGCATGTTTTGTACAAATGTTGGACTGCATGTTATGACTCCTATTAATCATACTGCACCTGTTTCAGCTTCAAAGCCAGCTTCTGCTATACCTTCTGTCCCAGCTTCCGCTGAACTAAAATGTGGAGCAGACAGGAATATAGCTGTGAAAGATGTGAATGGTAGGCGAGTTCTATGTTCAACAGACAATGTAAGAATAATTTTCCAGCCCATTGTGTCCGCATCAAGGAACTTGGAGGAATTGAAAGAAACAAGTTCTGGACTTAAAGATGTGAATGGTCTCAACCTTGATCAGTCAAGGCAAGGTCTTTGTTCAACAGACAATTTACCAAAGGTTGCCCAGCTCAATGTGTCCACATCATGGAACTTCGAGGAAATAAAAGAAACAAGTTCTGGACTTACCGATGGTTTAGTCAAAACCTCCACTAGTAATGAGGCATATCGCCAGCCAGATCTTCATGAGAGGCTTAATAGCATCTATGACAGTGTTCTTGTTGTTGATAATGTCACCATAGCAAAGGAGGTTGTTGGGATGCTAACAAATAAGTACAGACATCTTGTCCATGCATGCAGCACTGAGGTATTATTCTAGTAAGGTTGTCTTTATCATACTATTTTCTAGTTACTATGTGGCTGTTTATGCAATTGAGAAGTACATACTATTGTAGTTTCATATCTATCTCTATGTATTTTAACGATGTGTATTGGTAAGCTATTTGAAAATCTTACCTTCTTTCGCTACATTATACTTTGTGATAATTGCATATTTACAGGTTGCAAAGATAGATGTGAAGCAAGAAACGCCTGTTGATCATGGGGAAATTATATGCTTCAGTATATATTCTGGACCAGAAGCAGATCTCGGAAATGGGAAGTCCTGTGTGTGGGTTGATGTTCTTGATGGTGGTGGTAGGGATCTTTTGAATGAATTTGCTCCATTCTTTGAAGACCCATCCATCAAAAAGGTAATTTTTTTCTTCTTCTTCAATTTCTCTTTTAAATATCTCTGTGGTCCTCTTGATTTGCAGCACCTTTTGATAAGTATTATTGCTAATTAAGTAATACTTTTTTTTTTTTGATAAGTAATTTATATTGAATCAAAGCGCAGATGGACGCAACCCTAGCACACACAAAGTATATAAGAGAATCCCTATTTTTAAGAGAAAGAAGAACATAAATCTAAAAACTCCGCAAAGGTAGAAGCCTGCGTAGTATTCCAAGCTACTCTCCAAGTAAACAACATTTGCAACATCCGCCTCTTCAACTCTAACAAGCCAATCTCTTTATCATCGAAACTCCATGCGTTCCTCTCGCGCCAAAGACACCACATCAAACACAAAGGAACCAACCGCCATAAATGCGTAGCCTCATGGTTACCCGATTGTTCCCTCCAACAACCCAACAACTCACTCACACTGTGAGGCACCACCCAAGCTACACCAAACAACTGTAAAAACATAGACCACAGTTCTGAAGCAACCTCACAATGAATGAATAAGTGATCGATCGACCCTCCACTTGAAGTACAATTATTGAGAAATAGCTTGTGGCAACCACCTTATTACTACTATTATAATATACCTGGTATGACAGGTTTCGTGCAAATTTTAGAGGAAATTTTAGAGGTTGGTACTTGCATGAAATTGCTCGAGTGGGGAAATTTTCTGGAAAAGTGGGTCTCATTGACTTCTGCCAATTCGATAAGGCATTTTTAAATATCTTCAAGTCACTAATTGTATGGCTGATGGTTTAATTTTGGGTAAATATAAAATAAATTCCTGTATAAATGGCCTTTATAGATAACTCCCTAGGTTTTTTTTTCCCCCCTCTTTTTAAAACCTTAGGTTTTTCACTATTTTTAATTGGGTCCTTCCGTGTGTTTTCCATCCAATTTAGTAATGCCAGTCAATGCCACGTTAGTATTTTTGAAACATCAAATTAAAAAATATTTCTTCTTTTATTTTATTAGAATAATAAATACTAAAAAAAAAAAATTGAAAAATTTAACCCCCCCCCCCTCCTCACCCCCCCAAAAATGTGTGGGCAGCTCAACCACCCCTGCCCTAGGGAGTTATCTGTAAAGGCACATTTATTTAGGGATTTATTTTACATTTGCCCATATCCCCCCTCCCCTCCTAATTGTAAATTTTTGCGTGGATAAACTGTACAGAACACGTGTCATGACCAAAAAAGTGCTTTTTATATTTGCGCAATGTCGCAAAAGGATTAGTCATTATAGAGCTTAGATGGACCTAGTACATGCCCTATGTGGGACTCAACACAAGCTCGCACTTTAAATTCACAATCCAGGATTCAACAATGTGTACTTTAGATTTTTCTTTTTCTAATAAAACATTTAATACATAGCAAATATGCATACACGCATGCATACACCGCCCACACACACATCATTTTCTCTTAAGAATCTAACAAAGGGCAAGATTACTGAGATACCAAAGATCACCATAGCATTCCGCACCAATGAGCATAACATTTCCTTTATTAATCTTCAGAAGAATTCAAATATTGACATTTTATTTTTACTATGAGAAGCTAGTGCATGCCCATAATTTTGAAGCAGACGTGACAATGACTTTTCGCTTGTCCTTTCTGTAGGTTTGGCACAACTATAGCTTTGATAACCATGTTATTGAGAACTATGGGCTTAGGCTTTCCGGTTTTCAAGCTGACACAATGCATATGGCAGGGTTGTGGGATTCATCGAGACTAACTGAGGGTGGGTATTCTCTTGAAGCACTTACCCGCGACAAAATGGTTATGCATGGGGCTCAACTTTGCTATGAAGAAGAGTTGTTTGGTAAAGTCCCAATGAAAACCATCTTTGGTAGGAGAAATATTAAAAAAGATGGATCTGAAGGCAAACTGATCACAATTTCTCCGGTTGAAGAGCTACAAAGAGAAGAGCGGAAACCATGGATTTGTTATACTGTCTTAGATGCAAAAAGCACACTAAAGCTTTATGAGAGCTTGAAATGCCAACTATCGAAAATGCCATGGGTATTTAATGGAAAAGTAGTTTCTGGAAAATCCATGTTTGACTTCTACGAGGAGTACTGGCGACCATTTGGTGAGCTTTTGGTTAAAATGGAAACTGAGGGAATGCTAGTTGATCGGGCATATCTCGCTGAGGTGGAGAAGGTAGCCAAAGCAGAACACGTGGTTGCTGCTAGTAGATTTCGCAACTGGGCGTCAAGGTATTGCCCTGATGCCAAGTACATGAATGTGGGAAGTGATAGCTCTTTTTTTGTGGCATTGCGAACAGGTACACTTTATTTATAATTCATGTAGGTGTATTTGTTTTTATGTTTCTTTGTTTGTGGCAGTGGCCGAGTGCAGCGGCCACCGATGAACTCATATGGCTTTAAGTTAGAGATGCTCAGCATCTTTAAGAAGCCCAAGATCTAGTTTACTCTAAAGTATTATAAAGATAGTTAAGAGCTCAGTTTCCATTGCAATGTGTGCAACAATTTTAAATTTTTCCTAAATTTTGGGATCTTGTAGAATAAAATGCATTGTGTAACTAAAATTTTTGCCTCAGATTTGATGGGTATCATACTTATTCATGGTACAGCACTAAAATTTTCATGTGCACTATGGAAATTATGGTCATGATATCTTAATTTTTTATATCATTAAATATCCTTGAGAATTCTTTTAGTAGCATGAGTGTTGGGGGGGGGCTGCAGGGTTCTGCATGCAATGGGTTCCCAAGAAAGCTCTGTGCCCTTTAACCATATGATTTTCTGTTACAGAAAGGAACGCTATAAGTTTCTTCCCATTGGGCGGATTTTCAAAGTTCCTAATGTTGATGAAGTGATTGAAGATGGCAAGAAGACTCCCACCAAATTTTGCAATATTAGGCTGCATAGGATCCTTGATGTTCCACTGCCAACTGACACGTTCACAGCAACTGGTTGGCCCTCAGTTAGTGGTGATGCTTTGAAGACCCTTGCTGGAAAGGTTTCTGCTGAATATGATTTTATGGATGATGCTTCCGACCAGGAATTAGATTACAATGTTGAAAATGCTTCTGAAAATGAAGGTTCAGAAAAACAAAAATCAACTGATGACGTCGAAAAATCTGCTTATGGAACAGCTTTTCGGGCTTTTGAAGAAGAAGAGGAGAATGGGAAGGAGGCCTGTCATGCCATTGCTGCTTTATGTGAAGTTTGCTCCATTGACTCCTTGATATCCAACTTCATTCTCCCCTTGCAGGTGATGGCTTCTAACATGTCTTTCTGGTATGGCCAATCACTGATAAATTTCGTAGCCACAGTGTAGTAATTGCCTACTGCATTATGGAAGTATTCAAGGCTTTAATGGTCCAAATTTCTACCGAACTGTGGGAGTTGTGTGGTTTCTATCTTGTTATGATCCTTCTAATGTTAAATAATATTAAAGGGGATTGAGATGAGAATTGGCTCCATGTTTTAATTATTAGATTCAACGAATGCACATGCACAAATATGAGTTTGTTTATGTTTTTTAAATTCATTTCTTGGAACCTGATTTTCTTTTATACTCTTTATCTTTGGACTACCGCGTTTATTTCCCCTTTGGAGCTTAGTTATCATGATTTTCTTATTCTTTTTTGCCTTCTAGTTGGCTAGGTGTTTCTTTTGTATACTTTGGGGCGCCTTTCACTTTTAATTTTCTTTTTATAATTAATCGAGATATCATTAAAAGTGTAAGACTCCCACATGTACACATAAAATATATAAGAGAAGTCACCTAAGTAGTAGGGGAAAAAGAACAAGAAAATCATGATAACTAATCACTAAAGTAGAAACATAAGCAGCTGCCCAAACATTTAAAGTGTTGAGAAGTAAGGATTTCAACTCCTCCGAAGTTATCTTTCGGTCCTCAAAATATTTATCATTCATTTTCCTCTATAGATACCACAAAAGGCACGAAGACACCATCTTTCATATAGCAGCGCACTCCGAGTGCTGCCGGCAGTCCACCAATAAGCAAACAAATCGACTACTTGTCTAGGCATAACCCAAGACAACATGAATTGATTGTAGAAGACATTTCATATGGTACAAGCAATCTCACAATGAAGAAGAAGATGGTCCACAGACTCCCAATTCCTTTTGCACATAACACACCAATCAACCATAGTGACGCGTTGCTTCCGAAAATTGTACATGGTAAGGATCTCTCCTAAGGCCACCGACCACGCAAAAAAGTCCACCATCAGCGGAACCTTAGTCCTCCAAACATTCTTCTAAGGGAAACGAAAACCATCATGACATCCCATGACACTGTAGAAAGATTTAACACCAAACAACCCTCTTTTGGAAAGGACCCACAGACACCCACCCACCACAACCTGTCTTCCCCTTCGGGTCTTATTCTTACTAAATACAACATCATGTACAACGAGGCTAAGGCATGCACCTCCCAATCTTGAGTCGCTCTAGCAAAGCTCACGTTCCATTGAATGACACTTCCAGAAAAAAACCATGTGAGCCTCAACAGGAGCATCCTTTGCGCGAGCAATATCAAATAAAACTGGAAAGACATCCTTAAGAGCCATATCCCCACACCAAAGATCATGTCAGAATCTAACCTTGGAGCCATCTCCCACTTCAAATCTGGTGTGACGACAGAACATCCTCAACCCCTCATAATATTCTTCCATAAACCCACCCACACGCCCCGATAGGCTCACCAGAACACTACCCTTCCCATGAACTTCAATATTCAGAGTCCACCGCTCTCCACCAAGCCTCTCTCTCAACCCATATTGCCAAAGCCATTTACTTAAGAGAGCATTATTGAACCTCAACAGATTCCTAATCCCCAACCCTCCCTCAGAGATCGGTGTACACACCTTTGGCCAACTCACTAGGTGATATTTAAACTCATCACCTAGCCCACCCTATAAGAAATCACGTTAGAGCTTCTCAATACGGTTTGCAACACTTGAAGGGAGAGGAAAGAGAGATATGAAGTACGTAGGTAAGTTGGATACAGTGCTCTTGATAAGGGTAATCCTACCACCCTTAGACAAATGCAACATTTTCCAACAAGCCAACTAATGTTCTGTCTTTTTTATAACACCATTCCATATATGCTTGGCTTTATAGGATGCTCCCAAAGGAAGACTGAGATACTTAAAAGGCAAGATGCAACCTCACAACCGAAAATCCAAGCCAACCCAGCCACATTATCAACATTTCCCATATGAACACATTCGACTTGGCTAAGTTTGTCTTCAAACTCGACACAACTTCAAATAATAAGAACAAGTTCCGTAAAAGATGAAGATGATTTGGGTCGGCCCCACAGAAAAGCAAGTTGTCATCAGAAAACAGAATATGAGAGATATCAACCCTTGTCCCCACAGAGAAGCCAGACAACAATCCTCCACTCACAACAACTAAAATCATCATACCCAACGCCTTCATCACTAGAACAAACAACATAGGCGACAGAAGATTCCCTTGCCTCAAGCCACGAGAGCTACTAAAGAAGCCTGTGGAGGAACCGTTCACCAAAACCGAAAACCGCATTGAGGAAATACAATGAGCTATCCAAGAGCACCACTTCCCCCCAAACCCACATCTTCTCAGCATGTACAATAGAAAATCCCAATTAATATGATCATAAACTTTTTCCAAGTCCATTTAAAAAATAACGCCCGGTTCTCCAAATCTCAGTCTGCTATCAAGGCATTCATTAATAATAAAAATAGGATCTAAAATTTCCCTACCTCGGATGAATGCATTTTGTGACTTGGGGATGATCTTCACCAACATCATCTTAAGCCTGTTCCTAGAATCTTAGCAATAATCTTATAAATGCTACTCACCAGACTGATTGGGCGAGAATCCTTGGGGTCAATAGCCCTAGGAATCTTCAAAATGAGGTCGGGGAACGTAGCATTAAGGCTTCTCTCACACTTACCACTAGCATGGAACTCATGAAAGACTTTCATGATGTCCTCTTTTAGAACAACTCAACAACCTTGAAAGAACGCCATAGATATCAAGACCCAGTGCCTTGTCACCATTCATTGCTTTCACAACCTCCCACGCCTCCCTTTCCTCAAACTCTCTCTCCAACCAACTAGCTGATTTAAAGCTAACATTTCTTCCTTCTTGCTTCAGTTTTTAGCTTACAATGTGTGAACTAGCTGAAGATGTTGGTTTCTTTCTACCACAGGGAAGTAATATATCAGGCAGTAATGGGCGTATTCATTGTTCATTAAATATCAACACGGAAACTGGGCGCTTATCAACTAGGAGACCAAATTTACAGGTTCTTTTATATTTTTTCAATATTCTTATTATTGATTTACGAATAAAAGGGCTCATGTTTTGACCATAGATGTGTTATGCTTTCCCATGTTTCTTGGAATGTGACAACTAAAATAAAAATACAAATTGGCAAGAGATGGAATATTCGCAGTCATGTTGTCAAATTATAGCTATAATGGCAAACCACATATAATTGCAACTGAGCTCTGATAATTTATTGAATACCAGAGTGCTAAATCTCATGAGTGTGAACAATCCAAGTTTCAAACCACATTATGTTTTCTTCTCGGCTTTTATTCTTTGATGTACCACATATGTAATATGCCATGAACCTTAGCATGGGATTAAATTGCAATCTGAATTGTCTCTTATTGGTTTTTGGTTGGTATTCTTTGGCATTTGGCACTGTCCTTTGCATTTAGGCAATACGATAAAAAAGAAAGATATCTTGTAACTTCATCTTTTCAAAATGTTTAGACTTTTTTTTTTTCCTGAGCAAATGTAATAGACTTACAAGTACAATGTTGTTACTTTCTGTAAATCAGAATATGCCTGCCTTAGAGAAGGGCCGGTATAAGATCCATCAGGCATTCATAGCTGCACCTGGGAATTCCCTTATTGTCGCAGATTACGGGCAAGTAAGTGGTTGTATTACCTACCTACCTAAATTGGTTGAACTGAATTGCTTATGTTGATTGAGTTGTGTATTCATATTACAGCTGGAACTTCGGATTCTTGCACATCTGGCAAGTTGTAAGAGCATGCTGGATGCCTTTAGAGCTGGTGGAGATTTCCATTCAAGGACTGCAATGAACATGTACCCATACATTCGTGAAGCAATTGACAAAAAGCAAGTGCTTCTTGATTGGCATCCTCAACCCAGTGAAGAGAAACCCCCAGTTCCGCTATTAAAGGTAAGCTGTAAAGTTCCACAGTAACAGATGAATCATTTCTCCTATTCCAAGTTCTGAAATGAAACATTTACTACCAGAGAGGAAGAGATATATGCTTGATGCCTCCCTCTCTTTGTTTAATGGATGTAATAGCAGATATAAAAGTAACATCAAAATAGCAAATCAGTTTAGTGTGAGAAGGGAGTAGGGAGAGAAAGAGTTCTTTGCATGTCTTATCTCACTTAAAGTGGGGGGTGGGGGGGTGTTCTTTTTCTTCCTTAGATTACATTATGAAAAATAATAAAGCAAGTTGTGGTGCACTTGAACTGCAATCATATGGTTGAGTGGTGTGGCTGACACATAAATTGAAGGAAAAGTGAGTTGCTGGTGTTTGTTTTGTTAAGTCTCAAAGAATTTGAAGGTGGGGCCTACCTACAACATATGATGAAGGCAAGGCTCATGATGATTTGGAGGTTGTCACAAGCAATTTAGGGTTGAAGGGGTTTTAATTGAAGTAGTCAGTTTATCATCAAAAAAGAAAAAAAAAAATGAAGTCATTGGTTTAAGAGTTATAGGTTCATTAGTGCACAATGGTAGAACTGGAAATTCTTACAACTCATGCGGACTATATATCTGGGTCATAAATAGGTTTGGTGTTGAGTCTAGTAGTTTCTAAGATTGCTAGGACTGTGTTCTTAGGCTGGTGTAGCTGGTGTTTATTGAGCAATTTTAATAAGGGAAAAGTCCACCTACTCCCCTCAAACTACCACCAATTGACCAAGTTTTTCCAAATTTTTAATTGGGACAATGTCCCCTCCAAACTACCAAAAAGTTGTCAATGTCCTCCCCAAGACTAGCAAAAAGACAAAAATATCCTAATTTTTTTTTTCAATAAGACAAAAATACCCATATGGATTAAAAAAAAAAAAGAAGAAAGAAAGAAAAAAACTAAAAACTCAAAAAAAGGAATTAAAAGAAATTGAGCACCTCACATACACACTGGCTGCCAGATGCCTCGCCCAACGGCAACAATTGTCTTCCCTTGGTGTCCCGTGGTGCCTATGGCTATGCCAGTGGTGCCTACTTCTGTGTCCATGCCTGTGATGGTGCCCCTCTCTGTCATCATCAGGGTTGGAAGGAGGAGTTATTGGTCTCAATGGGAGCTGTGTGCAGGCTTAGTTGGTGAGTGAAAATTGTGATGCACAAAGTGGGCAGGGCATCACTGGCGCTGCCCCAAGCTGGCACTCCAACTTGGGCACCAGAACCATGAGTGCAAAGAAAGTGTAATAATCATGCCTTTTTAAGGTGCTTCTAACTGCCGATTGACGGTTGCCTTTATTAATTATATACTTGCAATCATTGGCCCCGATTATATTTCGTTATAACTTTTTGCATATATTGTATCTATTAGATGTATTATTAGATTAAATTTAATGGTTAAATACCTTTTTGCCTCTCGTAGTTTAACGATTTTATTTTTAGCCACTTCGGTTTCACTTTGTGTCATAAATGGTATCTCTATTTTAACTAAAGACAGAGATAGTATCTCCGTCAAATATTTAACAGAAGTCCACATTTCAGTGTTAAAACAAACACCAACACATGGCTATGCCTTATTAAAAAAAAAAATATTAAAATATTAAAAACAAAAACAAACTTTTTGAAAAAAAAAAAAAAAATTTGGGTGGCAAAGCCACCCACCATGGCCGGTATGGGTGGCCGAAGAGGAAAAAAGGGGTGGCCGAGACCACCCCCCAGAGCTTGGGAGCCACCCCCGTTTGGCCTGGGGTGGTTTGGCCACCCAAACCGGCCAGTTTAGGGGTGGCCGAATCACCCCCAAGGGTCAAACCCTAGCTTTTTTTTTTCTTCTTTTGGCCTTGGGGGTGGTTCAGACACCCCCATACCGGCCATGGGGGGTGGCTCGTGCCAGCCCTATTTTTTTAAAAAAAAGTTTTTTTTTTTAATACTTAAGTTTTTTTTATTCTCTTTTTTTACAAGCATGTGTCAGTGTTTTTGACACTGACATGTGGACTTCCGTTAAATATTTGGACGGAAGATAGATGAAAAGTACCATAAATGATACAAAGTGAAATCAAGGTGGCTAAAAATATAGTTAAACCACATGTGGTAAAAAGGTATTTAACCCTAAATTTAAGAGCTTTCATGTCTTTTTTTTTTTTTTTTGGTTATTTTTTTTTCTTAAAATTTTTATTTTATTTTAGGGGAAAGTTTACAAAGATCCCCTAAACTTCCACGCGATTTGAAGAACCCCCTCAATCTTTGATTTTTCTCAATTTTACGCCTCGAACTTTCAATTTCTATCAGAAAACCTTCCTCCGCTGTTTTCACCGTTAAATTTTTTTGAAATTTCCAAAATACCCCTCATTTTAGGGTTTAGATTTTTTTTATAATTTTTTTTGTTTAAAATACAGGGGTATTTTGGAAATTTCAAAAAATTTGAACGGTGAAAACAGACGGAATGGGGTCTTCTGATAGAAATTGGAAGTTCGAGGGATGAAACTGAGAAAAATCAAAGATTGAGGGGGTTCTTCAAATCGTGTGGAAGTTCAGGGAACCTTTGTGAAGTTTTCCCTTTATTTTATTAAGGCTATTTTCGTCATTGAAGAAACATTGACAACTTTTTGGTAATTTGAGGGGCCATTGTCCCAATTAAAAGTTTAGGGGGGACATTGTCAATTGGGTGGTAGTTTGAGGAAGTATGTGGACTTTTTCCTTTTAAATTAGTTCAAAATTAAGTCCTATATTTGGCTACCATGTGCGTAAGTCTTGCTTTCAAAAAGATTTTAACTATGTCACGTAAAGTGGGAGCAAGAGTGAATGTTCTGATTATCTGCAGAGTTTGAGTATCTATGTTTATGTACATGCATGCACACTGCATAGTTTTTGGTATAAGGATATAAACTGCAGTTGTTACATAAGTGCTTTCTATTGGTTTGAATGATGTTCAGATAAGTGGCCATATTCATGTAACATTATAATTTTAACCGAATACGTGACGAGTCAAGGTCGTTATTTTTTCGGTTAGTGTTGCAAGAAGTTTGACTTGGCTAAACCTCAACTATCAGAAACATTATCATCTGTTCCAAAAATGGTCAGAAAAATATGTATTCTTCTAACCTCAATTTATTTTTCTTTTTCACTTTTAAACGGTTTCAGGATGCCTTTGCTTCTGAAAGAAGGAAAGCTAAAATGCTCAACTTTTCCGTTGCATATGGAAAAACTCCAATGGGGCTTGCCCAGGATTGGAAGGTACGTTGAGTAGGAACTTACAATTATGAGGTACTTGCATTCTTAATGATTTGATTACCTAGGCAGGATGATTTTCATCTTCTTCCTGGCATGATGATTTTCATCTTCTTTCTCAGGTTTCTGTTGAGGAAGCAAAGCAAACAGTTGGTCTGTGGTACAGTAATAGAAAAGAGGTGCTGACCTGGCAAAAAAGCATATACAACAGGCCCGTGATTTAAGGTTTGTGCGCACATTGCTAGGACGTGCCCACCGGTTCCCTTCAAAGTACAATGTTTCCACCTATAAGAAAGGTCACATTGAGCGAGCTGCTATCAAAACCCTAGTGCAGGTTCTTCCCTTCTTTCTTACTCAAAGTTTCATTCTCTCTCTCTCTCTCCCCTCATTAGCAGTTTAATAAGCTCCCCTCCCCTTCCTGTAGTCCACCCAAAAGAAAAAAAGACAAGGAAAAAGAGTTTGGCTAATCCTTTATGGTACCTGTATACCATATCTTCATTTAGAACTCAAAGAATACCAACACAACTCCTGATCTGGAAAAAAGACTATATATATACATTTGAGACCCATGTTTTGAGCAGATGCTTGTCAATATATTTCATACTCAACTTTTCATTGTTTAACAATTCAGAAATAGCATGAACTCTTGTCCTCAACAGGTGAAAATGCTAACCGCCCTCTAACTATTTACTGCATTGCTTAAAAACATCAGTTTAGGGATTTGGTGACATATATTTATAACATATTATTGCTAATAGATAGTTAGTTATCTCTTTCCTTTTCCCCTCCCCCCCGGAACACACACGCACACCACGAAATCCTGATTGGCTGCTCCTTAGTGGTTTCTAATTTAGGTGATTGCAACAGGGTAGCGCTGCTGATGTTGCCATGTGTGCCATGTTAGAAATATCAAAAAATGTACGGTTGAAGGAGCTTGGGTGGAAGCTACTTTTAAAGGTAAATATCATGCCTTGGATCTTTACCTCTTCAGTTTTTTTCTCCCTGCTTTGCTCCTTGAAGAAGTTAATTACCTTTAAAAGAAGTACCCAGGGGGCAGAGGTACATTATGGCTTGGAGCCCCCACCTACAAAAAATAAAGGGTTCATTTGATAGAACTTTTTAGAAGATGCTTTTTGATTTAAAAAATCTGATATGACATAAAGGTGAAAATAGTTTTGAGCGTTTTGCGTTTGGAGTTCTTTGTTAATGATTTTGCTTTTTTTGCTAAAAAGCAAGAAATTTTCTCAAAAAGCATTGTCAAATGAGGTCAAAAATTCAGGTTTCACCCCTCTACCCAATCACTTGAAGTACATTCCATGCGACATCAGTACAATTTATTGTGCTCTCCATCTGAGCTTAATGTCCATATTGAGGTTGTCCAAAGTTAGCTTCGACTTATATTCCATATGACCCTGTCTCTTAATTTTACCATATTTGATATTCCATGCAACCTGAGTACAATTATGTTTTGCTGAAAACTTATGGATATCGCACTGGAAATCAGGTTCATGATGGAGTAATCTTGGAAGGACCAACAGAGACAGCTGAAGTTGCAAAGGCCATAGTTGTTGAATGTATGTCTAAACCCTTCAATGGCAAGAACTTCCTTCAAGTTGACCTATCAGTTGATGCCAAGTGTGCTAAAGACTGGTATTCTGCCAAGTAGCCTATTGCAACGATGATGGTGGATTTTGGTTCAAAACTCTAGTGAGGTACTTTTCCCCGTTGAGGATGGAGTTATGTGCCCGCAACGTGAGCATTATCTTTGCCAATGATACATTTGCAACTAACTTGAAAGGTTTTTCCCTTGGAAATCAGGCTTCATCATATTGGGCAGATATAAAATTTTCTGCCATCCTTGATGTTGCAGTGTTCCCCGTTTGACCGGGGGTTGAGGATGTAAGGAGGCTGTAACTTCGGCCACCTCGTGATTCTTGTGAGGTAGGGCACNTCGAGGTAGGGCACTTGCGAGAAGTGTACTCAGTCTCTGTATGTAGGAATTCTTACAATTTTTAGTCGGTCGTTTCCTTGTAACTATTTGGGTGTTAGTAGATTCAATGTTTCTGCACAGAAATCAAAGCCTAACTCCATTGTCCAAGCTTTTTTGTTTTTATTTATTTATTTTATCTTTGTTATTGCTTGAATAGCTGTATGCTCTTTGCCCCCCTCCCCCTTCCCGTCTCATTTCTGTGATGAGTTTAAATGGCTGGCTGTGTCATGCTGCCTGCAGTAACCTGTGAGCATGCCACAAGTTTACTACACCCAAAAGAACACATCAAAATGACTGATCTAAAGGCTACTACATTGCCACATCAGCTTTGTGGAATATTTGTGTAATATGTAGCCTTACTCAAAAAATGATTGGAGACCCAAAGAGGCAGTAAACCACTCAGGCAGTGTGATCTTTCATAAGGCCACACTACAAAGAAGAACCATACTAATTCCAGCTTCATTTACTTACTCTATTGATGCATATGCTCAAGTGCATACTCGTTCAAAATCTCATCTGTTCATTCACAATTTCATTTAACTTATGTAGAGTACATGATATCAACCCAATCACCCAATGAAAAAAATGTTTGCTTATGAATTACAGAGTCCCATTGCCAATAGGCTGTTAGCTGGGAACTACTTCTGAAGCTGTCGCAGATCGATTCCCCATGCTGATGCCAACTGCAACAAGAGTTGGTCAGGCATCACACCTTCCCAGTCCTCAGGAGGATCCATTGTTGAAGAAGCTTCATGTAAATTCAACAAAAGCTCCTTCTTCACTTCCATGGGAATGCTCAAAACATGAGGTCCATTTTCCAACACTATTTCCACCAACTGAACATAATGAAATGAAATCAAACTTAAGTAGGCATTTTTTGCCACACAAGGAAAGAAATACACTGGCTAGAAAGGCATTTCAATGCTGGGAAAGAAACAGTTAACAACATCAAGTATTAAGAAGCTGCACTACATACACTTATCAAAAAAAATCTTTCAATTACTTATCAAAAAAAAGAAGCTGCACTACATACAACTAGATGACGTGTACAGTTGAAGATCCATGGTGAGGATTGTGCTTGAGTGGCTAAGTATTGAAAAATTGGCATTTTTGAACACCAGAACTATATCATACTATTAGAGCAATTCTTTTGTTTTTTATGTTGGAACCAAACTTATAATAGAACTCAAAAATCAAGATGGATTCACTTTTCTCTCGAAGGGTTCTTAATTACAACACTATAATTTGCACTGCAAACTATGTCTTAAAAGCTAGTTAACCATGGGAAAAATTTTACTTGGTCAGATGTTAACATTTGCTGGAGCAAGATGGAGGGTGAGATCGTGGGTTCAAGTCCCACCGGGTGTGTGTAACTTACAAATAAAAAAAAAACATTTTTTCAAATTCATCTTTTCAGATTTTTTTTTCTTAAGCCTAAAGTAGCAAAATGTTAACATCGATTATATGGTGCATCATGACTAAAATTACAGTAACTGAAACCAGGCAACTCGAGTCAAGATATACAAATAAGAAAGATAAATTGCTTGCATTAGCAGCTTGAAGAAAATGTGAAAATCACCAAAAAAAAAACCATACCTGTTGAATCCAAGACAAACACAAGTCAAAAAGGTTACGCTCAAGTAGAAATTGTCCAACAGCATGCAAGAGCTCACTTGCTACTTCATTTGAGAGTTGGTCAACCACAGGGCCTGATCTGTCCATTAGCTTTACAAGCAAGTGATCATCCCCTGTAGACAAAACCTCAGCATAGGCGGAATCCATATCACCCACTTGAAGGGCATCCATAGCGTTACTCCAAGAAGTCCACACTGGGTCCCGGTCATGGCCAACATAATCATCTCCCAAAGCTTCCGCAGTCAATTCAGGAATAGCTACAGTTGCTGTGTGAGAAGTTCCACTGTCCTCCCCAGCCACCCGAATTGCTTCCAAAGTAGCTTCGTCCTTTGAAGCTTGCCAGACACTTCTTGCAGAAGGCCCTTCACCAAGCCTAACAGGTCCAGCTCCTTTATTCCAAGCTCTCCTGCTGCCACCTTGATCACTCTCATTTTCTGATCTCGGCGACCTACCATCCATACTACCGCCACCTAGAGGTCTCCTTGAGCCAATCTGTCCATTTCTAGAAGCACCAGATATTGGAAAATCCCAAGCTTCAGACATGTCAGATCTCCAAGAAGGGCCCCTTCCTCTCATGCCCATAGCAATTCCATCAGACTGGGCAATTCTTTCTCCGAAAGGAATCCGTCCATCACCACCCCTTCCAAATTTGGCATTTGAGTAATCAGGGAAACCATTATACTTGCCTAAAGGCCTATTAGAAGATCCGTCAAACCCCATCGCAAAACTACCACCTCTCCTGCCTGAGGATATTGACAAGTCTCGTGCCATGTCTTCAACAACTCTCTCAAGACCCCTTACTCTATTCTCTAAAGTCACCATGCTATCATGGGAGCCACCCATGAAATCCTACAACATAAGAAGTCACCACTCAGAGAAGCATATATAAGAACTGTTTAATTGATTGATGCCTAAATTGAGTATACCTGCAGCATGTTCATCAGGTGAGCTTGTTGTCTCTCCAGCTGCAATAACTGCCGCTGAATTGCCAACCAATTTCCTTTGTTATTGATGAACGATCCTTCAGATTGACCATCAGTTTTGGAGAAACCAACACGATTACTGGAAGACTCCCTCTGACTTATATCAATCCTATCATCACCATCAAATGCTCTCATTCTTGAGTCTTTTCCATTTATCCTCTCCTCAGGCCATTTATCCCGTGCAAGGTCATCGTGATCTCGCTGTTTAGAATATACAGCAGCAGTTCCTCTCTCCACATTATGATATTTACTGTTGAAAGATCCATGAAAATCATCAGACTGGATACTTCCAATGCGATTTGACCTTCCCCTTGATTCTGGGTCATTTGGCTCCGATTCTTCCTCATTGTTTGAGTTTGAAGAACCAAGACATCTACGAGGAACAGCTACTTCCACTGGCAAATCACCAGAACCCCTTGTTTCAAGATTATGGAAGAATTCTGGGTTTAGCTCTTTGTCAGTAAAGGCAGGTGCTTTCTTCTTCAATATTACAACTGCTTTTTCTAAAATGCCACCACTTTTGGTTTTAGAAGCAGGATCTGAAGTAGGGGAAGAACCATTAGATGAAGTCCTAGCTGGTTGCTCCGATGTGCTATCACTAGGATTTGTATTTTTCTGGCCATGTTTTTCAGACAAATCAGCTAGCACAGGAGCTTCACCATCTGAACACATTGAACACAACGAGAACAATCTAGTGAGAGAGACAAATATATAACCTAAGGATATTTTGAAGAACAAAACATTCGCAACATGCTTACCATGAGAGGGTTTCTTATCATCTGGAGAACCATCTCCTCCTTTGCCTGCAATATTTTTCCATAATTGCAACGCCTCTGTGATGCTATCTCTAACAGGTTTTATCTGTAAAACCAATTAACCATGATTACCTTTACCAACTAATCATGATTATGTTTATTTTCAAACCAATGTAAGTTTTGGTTTCACAACTTCAGCATTCCTTCTATATGGACAAACATTGACTGCAAATTTCCAAGAAGATAGTTATCTTCTAACAAACAAAGAATTAAGGAGAGGAATGACAATATGGAAACAAGTCCTTAACTTTATAATATTTGAAACATGTGTTGAATGTCCAGACAAGCACAAATCATAGCAATTTACTCCAACTTGGTACTTAGTAAGAGAGTCTATACTCTCCTTCTATCCCCCAACCCTAATTTTCCAATAAAATTCAAATTGACAAAAAGTATCTCAATAAGAATAAGTTAAGCATTGCAGGTACATTGTCTATCGGATATACAATGAAAGAAGCCCACTGAAGAAAGATTATCTAACAATGCCACTGGCAAAAATATGTTGATCTTCCTTTAAAAAGGAGATGTTAGACCTAGTCAACTCCAAAAGAAAAGACAGAAATAAGACAACTGCAGATTACAGAAACCAACGGGTGCAAGTCTAAATATGAATGGAAAAACTACCTTGTCAAAACGGCATGACTCGAGCACTGTCAACGTGGAAGCAGCTTTATCCGAAATCAAATCACTTGAATGCAATGTCAAGGCACTCAATGCATCAGCTGCTGCTTTACGTGTCGCCCAATCTGTACTCCCAAGGCATTCATGGATACTTTGCAGCAAATGCTCCAAGCTTTGAGGTGAAATTGCTCCCACCTGTAACAAACTCACAACACTTGAGAATTCCTAAGCTTGCCCCTTTTCTAACATACAAATGCTTCTCGTTAATTAATATTCTCTCTGGTATGTAAGTACTTAAACTGCACAGATATTACACAGGCTAGTACAAACTGAAGTAGTGGATAACTGCCTTGTAAAATTCACACATTGGCACAAATAATCCAAGAAAAATGGAATAACTGGGAAAAGGGAAAGTAAAATGAGAAACATACCACTCTCTGCGTAGTTGGTAAAAAGGGGAGGCAAATTAAAAAGAATAGAACAAAATTTGAATATTTTTCTTGGCATTGATTAAGTTTTGAATAGAGGTCTTATTCAATCCAATATTTATATTTTGGCTCGGTTGTCAAATGTTTTGTCATCTTGGGTTAAAAATAATAGAAAATGTAAAACCTGATATAGAATAGATATAAAACAGTTGAATATTATCTAAGCTAATTACTCGAATACACAAAAATAACCAGCCATGCAGTCCTCTCCAGGTAAAGCAGATCATGTGTGGTGTTGTTAGTTCCTCAACAAATTATCCAAATTTTGGTCAACTAGCTATATTCGGTCTCTCAAAAATAAGAAGCTGCTTCAAGTACATGCAATCAGTCGCTTCTTACCCTAGTCAACCACATACTACCTTACAAAATTTTCAAAAAAATAAAAAGGAAAAATAAAGCCTAAAGATATGGTAGTAGTACCTATACTACATTGTTCAATATATTTACAAAACCGTAGAATACTCAACCTAATAAAAAAATGAAGTCCCAAAATCATCTTCTCATTCCTACATTTCCGCAAATGAAACATGCAGAAGTTCAATTTCAACCACATTCACCCAATAATCATATATTTCAACTAAAATCCCCATTCGTACCCCAATTCAATTCAATAAAGCAAATTCTCTCTACTTTCCCTATAGATTACCATAATGCATATGGTAATCAAAACATATCCGGCAACAAAAATTCAATTCCATGTATACACTAAATTTCAACCCCATTTCCAACTAGAACCACCAAATGTTCCACGATTCAATCCAATATTCCCAAATTCTCTCCATATTTCCTACGTATTACCACAATGTGTATAGCAATTAACACGAATCCAACGATGAGAGAACGAGAAAACGAGGTGTGCAAGCAAAGCAAAAGCAAAAACCTGAGACAAGCTGGAGACGACGGCCAAGAGCGAGGCCTTGGCCAAGAAGTTGGGGTTGTTAAGCAACCGGTAGATCCTCGGGCACAGCTTCTGGAACGCCGAGACAGGTGGCGGCTCGGCGGCGCACTCCACCATCTTCGCCATGCACATCGCCGCACCGGATTGCACTCCCTTGTTCTGCTCCCCCATCGCCTCGAACAAGGGCCTCACGAACAGCCCCACCACGCTCTCATTGCCATTACCATGACCAGAGTTCTTGAGGTACAGCCCCGAGAGAGAGCCAATGGCGTCGCGACACGCGTCCCGGACGCCGGAATCGTTGTCCTTGAGACGCTTGGTGATGTGGGAGATAATCTTGGTGAGATGAGCGGATGCGGGGTCGGGGTGGGCAGCGCAGGTGAGGGCGAGGAGGCGGAGAGAGTCCTTGCGAGCGGAGGGTTTGGGGTCGGAGGAGACGGCGTCGTAGAGGGAGTTGAGGAGCATGGGGAGGGCGTCCGAGGAGAGGGAGTTGACGGTGGCCTGGAGGTCGTCCATGGCGATCTGGTGGGTGTCGCGGTCCGAGAGCTTGGCGAGGGAGGTCAAGATCTTCTGCTTGAGCTCCACCATTGCCAGGTGGGAGGACACGGAGGAGGATCTCGACGACTGGGTCGAGGGCTTTGCGGCCTTTGAGGACGATTTCGTCTCCTGGGAACCCATTGTGCTTCGTGGGAGTCAATGGCGCTGAATCTGTTTGTGAATTTGTCTGATAGAGTGAAAATGGGAGCTACATGAGAGAGATCTGGGAGTCGAGCGAGCGAGTGAGACTGAGTGAGTGAGTGAGGGAAGGGAATAGAGGTGAGGCGAAGTGGGTGTTTTTGAAAAAAAGGAGATCTGGGTTTTGTGTAAATAAATAATCGGAGACTTCCGTGTTGGGATTTGGATTCGTGTGAGGATTATGAAGGCCATGGATTGGTGGGGATGAGAGTGATCTTGACTGTTCATTTTTTGGGGGTGGAGAATGTGATGTGGGGGCTGTGGAGGTCTAATTAATTATAGGAGTGAGACTGCACATCCGATCCGATGGTTTGCAAATTGAGAAGTTTGCAAAATCAGCCAGGTGGGTACCATGCGTTTGTTACACATTTGGATTTTTAAGGTGGGTGTGGTTGGGGGACGAGGATCCCTCAAATTAGGCTCACCCAATTTCAATTCTATTTATTTAAGAGAGGAGATTTGGGACCTATCCATTTGAAGGAGAAGGAGAAATTTAGAGGAACCGGTTGGTGCATTTTAATTTGATACAATTTTGCCCCTTAAAATGCACTAATCGATTCTTCTTATTTGAAACAGATTTGGCAGTTCAGATTTAATTCTATAATTTGAGAGGAAAAACAAATTAAATGAACTATATCTTTTGTTTTATAACATTTAAACTAAATTCATTCGAAACAAGTAAGCTTTATAACTCTCATCTTTTAAATTGTTCAAATTTTAATAAAAATAACCTAATTTTAAGGAATCTTAACCCATGTAATTGTGGTCATTTGTATCCATTTTATGACCAGAATTTAAAATTGGTATATCTAACAATGTACATTGTTGGGGATAAAATATCATTATATACCATTGACTCATATGCTTGACATGTGTATGGCCAAGATACAATATGGACCAAAGGTAAGATTCCTTTATATAGGGAAGAGAGGACTCTTCTGGGGGGTCCTTTTTCTCCCTCTCACAGAAGCTCTCCACGAGAGCTTCGACTCACAGATTCTCCCCTTAGAGGGAGAACTCTAGTTCTCTAAAAAAACCTCATTATTTTTTTCACTCCATATAAGCATGTTAACTTAAGTATCGGAGTGTCGTCGGCTCTGGCCGAGGACATCCTGATGACTTCTCTATTTTACAGATATGTTCATTTCATGCTAGGGGAGCCCCTATCTCAGTTTAACTGTACAGTGAGTGTTAAGGCCGTTGGTCCATGGAGAAAGACAATCTAAAAATTGCATCAACATACATCATACTACATTATTTAAATTTTTTAAAAAAGATTATATATACCTTTAGATACACTAATTTTAAAGGGTTAAATACATTTAAGTCGCTTGAACTACCAGTCATTTCAAAAAAGCTCCACGAACTAACAAGTGTAATATTTAGATACATCAAACTACAATTTTGTTGCAATTAAG
>FXXK01001968.1:72930-83366 GCA_900184695.1 Betula pendula
AAAGGCCTCTCGTCATCTTTGCTTTGGTAGAGATTCCTGCTGTGGCAACCTGAAAGGTTTGATCGACACGGCCCGGGAGACCCGCGGTGGCCAATCAATAGTACGTTCCTTGAATAACGCACGCGCCCCCCATCGTGGCCCGTGGGGAGATGGGCGGCGGCAGGCGACGCGAGCGCGCGCGCGCCGGAGCCCCCTCCCCACTCCTACTAGGAGACGTGGTGGAAGTCTCAACACTGCTTAGTAGGTTGAAGGACATGCGATGAAAATAGGGGGACCACTGCGGCTTGCAGGGAGAATGACATCGTGGACTGCGTCCCCGCGGGCTGCGCGCTATAGCCGAAGTACGCGGCTGCACTCAGAGCGCCGTAAAAACACGGCGATGTGCCGCTCGGACAATCATTGTTATAATCCCACTAGGCTGGATGCGACTGTGAGAAGCAACAATCAAGAGCAGCCAACGGTTGCGAATACGTCCAATTCATGCAACTTTTAGAACAATTTGGTGAAAGATTATCCGTATTGTCCATCCATGGAGTCGATCTCGAGCTCTCTGCTGAGTACAGCTTGGTTTCATCATGATTTTTAATGAAAGCGTCTAAAGCTCTTTACTACAAACTTCAAATACTTTTATTTCTTTTAAAAAAACATAGAAAGAAAACAACGCGAAGGGAATTAGCTCGCATCTTCGCTTGCCAAGTTCGCAAACTCCACCTCTTATCATATGCTCTCCGCTAGTTACCTGATGATATCGAACGTTAATCACCGGCGGCCTAAATCAGTGATGTGCGCGTGGTTACCCCGAATCCTGACGCTATTTTATTTCATTCTACTCCTTTCGCAGCAAGTTAATGAGAACCTCCGAGAGAGAACTTGAATGCTCCAAAAATAGAACAAGCTCCTGATATGTTGAATGGATCCAATCGCATATCTCTATGACAAATTTCCTTCGGAAACTCGCAATAAAGACCACACAGCGCAAAAGAACTTAAAAAAAATTTCCTGTATGTCTTAGAACACAACTCCTCACACCACACCATCTTTTACATAAGATGTAATAAGATAGCTACATGTTCAAAAGTGCATGGTAAGAAATAATATGCTGCTCAGCACCACCAGTATAGTCTATTTCAATCCCACCACTCCACCTCCTCTTCGTACCAGAAACGAGCACTCCAAGGTGCTCCACCAAGACCAAATGCTCATTCCTCTTCTCTTCCCGTTTCGGCATTCGAAGGACAGAGAGAAAAGAAAGATACACAGCGACTTAAAATGACATTAAAGGATTGTATGTCTTTCGCTTGTCTGTTGCTTTTGAGTTCAGCCAATCATCAGCCAGGATATGCCGGATAGCCATATGGGGCAAGGCTGAGATGGGATACGTCTGCTTCAAAGGAATAATAGACAGTGTTTATATAGCGAAGAATTTGAACATGAAATCAGGCAAGTGCAAGGACAATTGAAGATCGAACTGCCATAGTCGAGTGTAGAGAGAAGAGGTATCCGAGTATGTGCAAATTCAAATGCCTCTTAACTCGCAAGCACCATTGAATACAGATGCCCGATCACCGAAGCACAATCTTCAACCCATGCGCGCGCCTCAACGCTAAGGCTCTTGTCACCTTTGATGGCAAGGACATCAGGAAGCGTCAAAGCAGATTCCCAGGTGAAAGCACCAGATACAGACGCAAAGCCAACCATGCACCGGGGCACGACTCAGAGCAACTCCTACCAAGAGACAGGAGCAACGCCACCTCTCTTGCCATCCACAAAGCTCCTGTCTTGTGACACCTGAACAAACAAGGAACAGTGTATCACGGAACCAGCCCATCAGCCAGCAAGAGTGCTGAAGAATAGCTGCCAATACCCAAGACGTGTAAGAAATAGGGCGTCTGAAAGCACAGTTGGATCTTGATAATGGAAAAGAATCGAGTACGCTTCAGCCAGCCTTGGATGCAAGCTGGCCAGAAGGTGCGTCGCCAGAAGCTCCAATCCATATCAGACACGAATGGTTTCCTCTCAGTACTGAGTCAGTTCCAGACCCACCTTTAAATAGGTGATAGCAAGGCCAAAAGAAGAAAAAGCAAAGGCACAGCAGGCTCCTACCGCAAGGAAGCTGCTCTATGGGTGGGGAGGAGTTGCAGAAAACAGATCCGGCACCAGCGCTGGGACTTTGGCTTTCAGTTACACGGAGACGATTAATCCTGATCTCGGAAGGAAGTTGCAAGGCCTCAGATCATCCTCGATAGCTTCGAGGAACGCCCTCGCTTCTGAGCGACGACTTTGCTTGGGTTCTGGCCCATCGAGAGAGAACCGCAGGCTATCGCCCTGGGCGCAGTTTAGTCCCGCAATTCGCTCACTATGATTCCGCAGGACCACTGCTCAGTCGCTTCTCCCCACACACGGCCACTCTAGAGCGCATGCTATCCAGCGAGCACGAGCATTGGTCAGCGCCCGATGGCGCCGTACTTTCTAGTGTACCGCCCTTGTTGTGTTTCCTGGTCAACGCCTGTCAGGGCTTTCTAGTGCATCCACATGCGCACGCTCCGCTCGCTGCTTGTCATCCCAGATGACATGTTCTTTGGTTGTACTCTTTTAGGAGCCTGGCAGCACCACAGGATCTGAAACGAGGTACTCTCCAATCCGGCTGCCTGACTGTGACATTGTCTGAACAGATCACAAACGCAGCATGCCTGGCGTCGACACGATTTCAATCTGGAATCGGCCAACTTCCCCGTTGTCATCAGCGCCGAACTCGTATGCCCCTCCGTGAGCCCCGCAACACTCCTGACTGGCCACCTCCCCACCGACGCTCATTGCTCCTTTTGAAATGATTGGCTTGACGTAAGTTGGTTGACGACACCGAGAGATATTAAGTACGTTGAAACTATTTTTAAAGTTACTAAATTGATGAGTCATCACAGGTTCGTACTTCTAAAGCTGACTGCACGAGAATGTAATCGTCCTATTGTGAATCGGACTCAGCATGGGTCCTAGAACCGTCGCTCAAAGTTGCCGGTATTGGTAGAAGCAATGAAGGCACGCGCATAGCAGCGCGGTTGATCAGCATACCCCGCCATCAGACTGAACGTGGTATGTGCGAGATAACCTCACACCGCTTCACACTTTCAGACTGTATTTGTTGACGGTGCAGTTTCCAGTACTAGAGCATTGCCGGAAAAATGCAGGGGTCGTCTTTTAGGTTATTATTATGTTGCATCGCTTGTTAGGTCAAGTAGACGTACTAATCGACTGGGCATGATCTTGTGCATTGAAAGTAATCGAATAATTCTAATGGTTAGTTTCACTAAACAACGAGCGCAGCAAGATGCTGATAAGCAAGGACCACTCAACAACACCATAAGACAAAAGATTACACATCATCACAACATCAGTCCCGCAACTACCTTCTGCAAATTGAAAGTTCAAGAATGCACGCGCATACGACACAAAGCAACAACTAAGCTTACCTCGCGCAGAGTGATGGAATCAAACTGGTAAGGATCATTAGTACCCAGAACAGAAGAAAGTCGCAAGTAACCATAGTATATAGGTTTTCTTGATAAGTACCATCAACTTCGTCTATAGAAGAACTTTACACCACACTGCAATATGGGTAACGGCATGAAGGATCAGTGACTTGACGACAACAAAGGCTAAACGCTTTCATAATGACTCAATCTTCGAGAATAACATAAACCAAACTTGCTAGAGCGCTGAGAAAGACGTTTGCGCCTACAGGAACATTGCAGAATTTCAAGATTTAAATTACTACAAGACCTTACGTTAGCTAGGAAACTTTGAAAATCTAGCAAACACTGACTGCGATAAGAATATATCTGCTAGCAACGCTTTACAACGCAACATCATATCCTGAGGCGTGACCGATCGGGGAAGGGACAATAAACTTTCATCTCCAAATATACGAAATGGCAATGTTAGAGCGCAGCGAGGTGCTTTGACATTAGACTCACCAAAACCACCTGACAAAGAAATTAAACTCCGTAAAGGAGAAAAAAAGAAAGAAGATAAAGACGCAAAGTCCCCTCTAACATGATACTCTGGAAACAGGAAGAACTATGACGCTAATTACACAGTTTTGATCCGGACACGGCATAATGTAGACCATCACGGAGCCCACACACTAATAGACATGTCCAATGATAATTCATTCAAGCATTATTTTCTTCTCATATAAGAAAAAAGCGCGTTAGAATAACGGTACATCGTCGCATCAAACGAACCCCTACAGTCCTGCTCGGCAAGTGTGCACGTATCGTCATGCCCACAACAGCAATGCGATGAGGCAAAACATGCAACGTGTATCTTATCAGACTCCTAAGAAGGCCTATGCAGATCTGTTAAGCGCTATATCCCGAGGGCAGCCCGCGCAAGTAGTTTGAGTTCCGAATAGCTGAGCCCTCGGAGATCTGTCAACGTGTCGTTCGTTCTGTTATTCTACTATTCTTGCAGAGTTCTTCCTTGAGATTTCCTGCACATGTAGGAGAGAAGATTGCTTGCATCATACAAAACTTCAGGGAAGGTACATGTACGAATCTCACCTCTTTTCGACAAACTGTTCGGGTAGGTAGCCGCCCTTATGTGAGCGTGGCAGGCCAGTCGCACGCCACCATGCCCCATAGCTAACCTGTCTGATATGAACATAATCAGTGGGAATCATAGTATAGTAGAAGTGACCCGGCTGGGTTTGTGCGCCTGTGTTGTGGGTGTGGAGCGCAGAGGGCGCGTGTTCTGTAGGGTGTAAAACATCCAAGTGAACTAGCATATAGAATGGAAGAAAAAAAAAACGTCAAACCAACTTCATCTTACCTGCAGATCCCCTTCTGTACACCGTCCAAGATCACTAGTCCTACTAATTACATAGATCACTAACGTCAAATAGATCAAGATGCGTCCGACACATAACAACATATCAATTATAAAAAGGACCTAAAGCGGGTAACCGCAATGCATCGACAAGCAACATATTTCTATTCTCATTTATAATATCTATCCGTCATATAAAAAATTAATTCAGTCAAGATAACCTGGAGTCGTGAGTATCGCCTGGCAGTGGGCTCTCGGGAATCGCAACTCGAAAAAGTATGTTTATATACATTTCTGATTGAGAACGAGAGCAATGCCACAATAGAGAAAACCTGCGTGATGTCTATTCGCCCTGCAAAATACTCATTCCCGAAATAGGGCGTTTTCTTCGTGCTACCAAGCAGGCCATACTCTCCATGGAGAATCAGGGCGAATTACCTCCTTAGAGGTAGCCTCTAGTGATCGCTCATATCCTCCTTTTAGTCCGTTTTCCGATCATAGACGCTGGTGTTAATTCATCAATCTTCAAAGTTTAAAATATCTACCTTAATCAGCCACATCTGAACAACATCACGAGCTCGCGACGACACCTCATCATTTAATGTCCCTATCACTCTACCACGACTCTAACCTATGCGGATCCGTGTTCTCATTACACATTTATATGTAATGATCTGCTGGGTTGGCACCAACACTTACTTATGACAGAATTACCACTACCCAATTCATCCATCGTCATTTTAAACAAAAACAGACAAAGAGACGAAAAGAACCATAGACACTAGAATACAATACTCTACTCTGAATCTGTGAGCATTTATCTTTTTTAAACAGAGAGCATAGTACAGCCAAGGTCATGCATTATTTGTGAAAACATGTTTCATTTAGAATAACGGTTGAATACCACCTCAGCGCTGGGCATTTCTTTATTAAGGAAAAACCTTAATACGACTCTACACCAGCGAATAGCGGAAATCACCTGGTTCAGCATGCATAATAGACTGCCATATTCCAGGCGTACTAAACTATGAGAGACACTTCTTTAAAATACTTAGAAATAACATCCAAGAATACCACGTACTTGCCAGCGGACTTCCACATTTAGAGTGCATCACAAAGTTCAACATATGCGCAGAGATCTGACCAAGTTCCACATTTTTTTCATGTGATACTTTATTATATACCTAATTATCTCTTTTCTTTCTTTTATGATAGTTTTATTTATGTTAGAAAGGAGGTTATTAGTGGTATGCTTACGGCCTGAGCTTCTAGAATGATGACAGTAGCAGCAGCCGCGGTTGAAATTGTGAAATTTAATGGAAGGCCACAGATGATTTATATATAAAGAATAGAACATGACACTACGGGAATAAAACAATTCTAAGTTAAAACTAGGAACACACTTATTGATATGGGTACTGTATCTTGTGGAGAGAGGAGCTAACTGACGACAATGGCAATTTATGATAAAATTTATCGCTCTGTTCTTTTCAACTCGCGGAACTATTTTATCTCCCCTTGTTTTTATGACGATTCGAAATCGCACGCAACGAGAAAAACACTTGTGGACCAATAGAGATCCTTTGCACAGTTATTAAGTGTGGAGAATACTTGTACCTCCAGATAAATACAAGTCCCATATACCTTGAAGTGAGCCAACAACCTCCTGTCTTAAGCCTGTTGAACGTGAGATCTATGAAACACATGCTTTGACTCACCCTTGTGACGACCCCAACCCACTAACAATAGAGTAAATATAACCCTTGTATGAATATTCTTAGCCCAATATATAAACTGAGCCGCAGCCACAAGCGTTCTAAAGGAGACTACAATCGATGATCCTTTCACTAAAAATCATCTTAATGAGAGAATCTAATTGTAAATAATCCAACGTTAAAAGTTAAGCAGTGCCATAAGCTTTGATTCTGGACACAAGCAACGCATGGAAAAAGCCCCAAGAGCTTATGAAACCAACTATGACATAAAGTTTGTCAATCTTCCATACCAAGAACCATATCATCACAGAATTTGTGATATCAATTCCCTCTTGGCCTTTGAGTTGATAATGGCATTCACTCAGCGATCAGGACAGATAGTCGTTGCGGTACAGAACCCCGCGACCCTACGCCCCACAATGCGAGCCCGTCGGCGGCAAGAATTAGCCAAGCCATCTGTAGTCAAAGTCTCACCTTTCTATCCCCAAGATAAAGCCTATTTTGGACATACTACGAGATGGCGCGAAATTCAGCAACGTTCTATTAACGGAGGTAACCCGGTGGTTCTCAAATTATTAGCGGTCACGTAGTACGTGGTCCACACCTTATATACTAGTTCTGCCATATACCAGGACTACTCACTGTTTATGTCTTTGCGTCGATTTGTAATGGTTGTGTCTTTTGTTTCTCTACCATTGAAATAGATTCATTGTTCTGTTGTGATTAGTGACTTTCATTTTTGTGGGTATTTGACTTTCGCTAATGCCCACCTCTATCTAATTGGGGTGTCTACTGATATTATTCCTTTGTTATTCTTAGAAGCATGGAACGTGCGAATGCAATATACTCGTTTGAACTCAACTTCATCTAAAACACTTAGCACCTTACCACAGCAATCCTCAGAAGTACGCAATACTGAACTATTCAGCGCACAAAACAAAGCAATTCAAACCTCGTCTTCTGTAACTAATTAAGCATTTTTAATATGCAACATATAATACCCACACCCTAGTAAACATGGCCATTTAACCTAATATGCGCCTTGGAGGTTGGGATGCAGACTTGTCGCCAGGATGTTGAGGATTATACACATGAAGCCTAAACCGGATCCGGACACGCGTACTTTTGGTAATAGTCCTAGATCTCGCAACCGGTCGGCTGTACCGCGGCACCACTGCCATATTCATGACCTGCGCCCGAATATAGTAAACTATAATTTCACAAATGCATTGATTCCTAAACATGTATATTAGATATCATACAGTAATCATCGTCTTTCTTCGCTTGATACAAACCTTGACCTACATATTTAAGAAAAGACCATTGATTCCTAGGCACGTAAATTATCGATTTGCTAAAGGCTAGATCTCGTCTTCCTATCCATGTGGAAATAATGAGGGCTTAGGTACATGTATTTGCGGGCCGTGTATAATACAAGCAACCACGGGAAAACCTATACTTAACCGCTCTCAATTTATCAACATAAATAGCCGAATATTTCCTCAATTTGCCAGATTTTTGTATGTACCTATACACTAATTTGAAGTTATTAGGACATTCAGAAGTCCTCATTTCTTTACACAACTTCATTACCGTCATATGCGCAGCACATCAACATGCATGTAGAATGACGACAGTTGAACCTTCATGATGCTCGTTTGTTAAAATTAATTTCACCCTAACTAAAAAAAAAAAAAAAGCACATGCTCCAGTCCCCCCTGTGTTCTCTAATTTCTTTTGCCCTGTTTTATTATTTTTCGTTTTGTTGTGGTGTTGTCAGCCTATTACTGATCTCTTTCATGGTTTTTCTTTTGCTTTCTTTTCGGCAGACTTTTCGTTCCGATTTTTTTCTCTCTTCTTTTTCTGTTTTTGCTCTGAATTCTGACCTAGAATTTTTTTTTTTTGCTCTTGAAATGTTCACGAAATTTCTTCTAATCTTCGACACTACAAACACTCGTCCGCTTCATACTCTCCCCATTACAAGATTTAACCGGGGCCGCGACAAAAAAATTTATGAGGCGGAAGACATGCAGACCACAAGACCGCGGGGGGGGCAAAGTTGAACAGGTCCATTAGCCCTAAAATTTGTAGTCAACTCGAAACACATGTGGCAAAGTGTGGCAACAGTTGGCGATTAATCGCTGTCAGTCATTGCTTAAAACAACCATAAACTCGCATCACGTTGCATGGGATCTGATCAACCACCACACCATCAGCCGCGTGAATCATCTGTGCATCACTATGTGTTGTCCTGATGATGATCTCTTATTGGTGAAAGCCGAATAGGTACAGCGAAATAGTCTGAAGCCCCGCCCCCCCCCCCACCAAGACGATGCTAGAAACGTGCGAGAATACATGTAAGTCCACGTGTTTGTGCACAACACTAACTTTTCCTGTTGTAGTAGATGCTTAGATTAGATACATGGAATAACAAAAACACGGCAGACAATTCTATCAGCTCCCCTACCCACAAATGCCATTACACAATTCAAATCTTGACCATTCAGCCGCCAGGGCCATTTAGGAAAACAATCAAATCATACAAGAATTGTCTAGTCTGAAGTTGGCCAGCGTCAGTCAGTCTGTAAGACTCATCCTTGTGAATGAGCCTGGTTATGTTTCGCCATATTTTTTGAGCAGGAACGTATTTTCTTGAGAATTTATTCTGAGTAGCCACCAAGATAATTCCTTATATGCTCATAGTTCCTCATCTCCATTTAAAAATTTGAAATATACCCGCCGGCCATTTCTATTGAAAAGTTAAGTTATTTGCCTAGAAAAATAAAGAAGATGTTTTCTCCAACATTTGATGGCAAGAGTTTAGGCAATATTAGGTTGGATATATTGAGGAGACGTGAAATTTCATCTTGACATTGCGAATCAAATAGTGAACTCGATCTGATAGTTTTTCTTTCTTTAGCAGATAAACGAGGTATACAACTTGTGAGATGCAAACTAGTGTTCGGCCCAACGTCACCAATGTCATCGTGAATACAACTCGTTGTATTCACATGACATTGGTGATTGACCAACATAGTTATGCATTCACAAGTTGTACATCTCTTTACTGCTAAAGAAAGAAAAAAGTATCAGATCGAGTTCACTATTGATCGATGTAAAGATGAAATTTCACGTTCTCTCATATCATCAACCAATATTTGCTAAACTTTGCATCAATAAAATGTTCGAGAAAATCTTCTTTTATTTTTTTCTAGGCAAATAACTATAACTTTTCAATAGAAATATATTAAAAAAATTTAAATAGAGTGACAATATAAGAATATATATACTCGTGTACTCGAGAATAATTTTCAGAAGATAGGCTTTCCTAGTTCAAAATTAGCCCTAGCGGGCTCATTCCAAATGAGTCGTACGGATTGACTGAACCCGGCCAAGTTCAAATGAATATGTTTTATATCTATTGTTTTCCTTAATGGATAAATGGTGAGATTTGAAATTGTTAATGCGATTTTGGGGTAGGACTATAAGAATTGTTATGCAGTTTTTGTTTTCCATTCAATAGCTATCTAAAATCTAAGCCATTACTACAAAGAAAAGTTAGTTTGGGCACAGACACTTGATAATTATATTAGGCATTTCTAGCATTTGGTTCAGATATTCATGTACTTTTCGGCTTTCACCAATAAAGAGATCACATCAACAACAAATATGACACAGTGATATGGGCTGAAATTGTTGTTTATCAATCACATGCAACCTATGATGTTTATTTGGTTTAAGGAAACTACACTTAATCTCTAATTTAGCAAGCAATTTGCAATGTTTTTTCTCGATCTACAAATTTTGTTAATGTACCCTACCAATTTGCCACTATGGTTGCAATGTTTTCCTCTTGAATTTTTTTGTTAAATCTTAATGGAGGGAGGGTATAATGGA
>FXXK01001969.1:0-14758 GCA_900184695.1 Betula pendula
CAAACAGGTCACCCAAGTGATGCCCCAGCCGCCGATGGTCTCTATGCCGGTGGTCAGAGAGATCTGACCACCGCGATTTCAGTCCAAGCATGGGTTCACACAGTTTCATCGTGGGTTTGCCTCTTACGTGTTACGGCTTCAGTGTGGGTTTTCAGAAAAAATCTCACGGCACAGTAATTTTGTTTGGAAAACTTGAACAAAATTCCAGAATATTTCACAATATGATTAAATAAAAAATCAATATATATTCAGCCTTTTGGGGATTTTGCCGTAAAATTCAGCACAAAATATTTCACAATATGACCAAATAAAAAATCAATATATATTCAGGCATACTTGAGAATAATAACTTAATACTGAGCAAAATAGCTTGAAGGAGGCTCTGATACCACATGTAAGCATATTCACAATAATAATAATAAATTGATATGCTTAAATGCGCAGCGGAAAAATAAAAGGTTTAGGATTACCTCCAGCTATTGCTTGCTCAAGCGCAGTAATATTCTCAAAACAGGAATAAGCAGCCTCCAGCAGTATGAAACAAAATAAAATAATATTAAGGTTTCTTCTGACCTATTCTTAACCTTAAGCCATATTGATGGAATACACAGACACTGTATTTATAGGCTAGGTCAGGGACCCTCAATTAATTCGTCAGCTTTAATTATTCCTCCCATCAAGGAATAAATTGATTTGAATTTAAATAGATTGCAATCAGATTAATTTGCAATCAAGTTTGATTCCATATGATTTCTTTATTTGGAATAAGAAAATCAAACACCGTAATTATAATTATATGCAACACCATAATTATAATTATAAAATAATTCATAATTATATGTAACATAAAAGGCCATAAATAGAATATCTAAAGTAAGGAGTATCATTTTTCCCTTACCTTCTTTTGTTTCTCTACTTTTTCTCACTCAGTTCTGTCTCTCTCTGGGTGTGCAATCAAATGGGGAAAGCAGGACTGGTTTAAAATAGTATCACGTCTTATTCTAAAAGCATGACCTATGAGCTTAAGAAGGTTCCTATGAGCTAAAGAAGTTTAGATAAGTAGTATTTTAAATAGTAATAGAGCGAGATGTTAAGAGTTTGAACACTAAAGATAATATTTTCGAATGGGTTAAATTACATGGTCGTATATATATATATATTATATATACTCTGTACAAATGGGAGTAGATACCGTAGTCCCTCTACAGCCTAGCCTTAAAGATTCAGCCATATAGGTAAGTTGGCTGTGAATTGAAGCACATCTGATTTAGTTGTCTATTTGTGAATCGACTATCAAATATATGTTCAAGGTTAATGCTACTTTGCCTCAGTTAAGATTAGTAGTCTTCGTACTGATAGCCTGATAAAGATCTCGCATTGTCTCAAGGTTTGTGTGTCAAATATCTACATCAACTCGCTTAACTGCCAATGAAACTAATACTTAAAAAGTCCTTAGAGTGTTCACGAAGAACCGATTTCTTTTTTGAAGATTTCGTTTAATTTGCTTTAATAGCATTAGGTTTAGTTAGTTGTAGTTAAATTACTTTAAGTTTTGAGTGTATCCTACTTAGCACCAATAAGTAACGACAGTTGTGTGGTTGATTTTTTGTGTTATACATATATGTCTCTCAACAATAAAGTGACTATAAGCACAAACAGAAAATCTAATGAACATATGATCACCTCAAGAAAATATATAAACATTGAGGTAGTGGCCTGAGAAAGTTGCATAAAACTAAGCTTCGATTTATTAAGGTTTGCACACAAAGCACAAAAAACAAAAGATGTCGGTGTCCCAATATCAATCCGGGTATAATTTAACCTTAAAATAATGGAATTCAATTGTTTATGGATCAAAGATTTTTTTATTTTTTTTATTTTTTTTTTGGGATGAATGAAAATTTTTATAATAACCCACCAAAAGAGACTACTACACACACCAGCAGGCCATGCTGGCACACACAAAGCGATCAGGCTACAAAGGGCAAAAAAGCCAAAGCAAACCATCCGATAGTCGTTTCTGAACGACATGGTTTTCATGCCTTGGGAGGAGGAAGAGCAGTTGGTAGCGAGCACTGAGCTTCATGCTCCTGCCTCTGCTTAAAGCAACTGTTGAGAAAGAATTAACGGGCGGGGGAGGAATTAGGACGACCATCTTGTTCGATGTTTTTTTTTTTTTTTTTTCTTTTCTTTTGTAGTCTCTTTTCTGTTTCAGGCACTGACATGGATAAGATGCAGAAAATTTCTCAACACAGATTTGACGTGTCTAGCTGTTGAATTCACAACTTCTTCAATTAATAGTTTCTTTAATTATTTAATTTATATTTTAATATTTTTCTCAAGCTCAAAGTATCCTTTAATAATGGATGCTCAACAGGTAATTTTTATATATATAACTATACGTACCCAATAAAGTTACAATTACAAAAAGTTTGATTTAGTTAACAGAACGGTTAATCATAAATAAGACACAACTACAAGACATTTTAAAATATAGAACATAGGTTGAGAATAAACGAAAACAATCTGGGGAGATCGATAACTAATAAACAATAAGCTCTAAACACAACCTACAGGCAGGCTGAAAATGAAAATAAAATTTAAACTGAAAGGACATTTAACCTGTGAATCTCTGATATCCACTAAAGTTAGCATATCTGATATATATAAATTATAAACGAGATCATATATGTCAATATATGGCTGTTATCAATATCATAAAAAAGATCGTGTCTGTAATCCAACCTTTTTAACATCCTTTTGGCTCCATAATATTATCTTTATTTTAAAAATCGAGAAGTGTCGTTGAACTATACTTCTAGAGAGTTAATTAAAAATTCTTTAGCTCATTGAGAGGAAACCTTTCTCTCTATAAGAGCTGCAGTAGGTCAATGACGAAACATTTTAGTAATAGCAAGAACGTAACATAGTAAATAGATGGAATATAAACCGTTTCCTGCTTCTCCAATTTGATTAGCACAACCCATAGTAAGAGGAGACAGAAAACATTAGAGTGAAGAGAAAAACACAGTAGAGAAACAAAAGGAAGGTAATGGGGTAACGGAAAAAAATTGATACCGCCTCCTTACTTTAAGATTAATTGGCTATTCTAGCATACTAAGGACCTTGTTATGGTTTACATATAAAACATTTATAAGCAGTACTTTATACTTATAATTAATTCATCATTCAATACTGTGTCCGTTTGCATCATAACTTCAATACACCCACACAAGATTTTATACACTAGAAGTGATTAATTTGATGTCGTCCTCTTTTAATTCTTATTCCAAGAAATAATTAAGATAAGTACTGCATAATGAGAACATACAAACCCTTAGATATGCATTAATTTAATATCCGAACCTGATTTGCAATCTATTATTATGATTATATTGCCAAAAATCATAACTATTACTTTCCTTTGATGGAGGCAATAAAAATTATAAACAAGATGACGAATTTACTAATTGAGGGTCCTGCAAACCAAATAAGCCTTATAGAAATAAAAACGTGAAGTATCCATGGATAGTAATTGCTCCAAATCCAATAGCATGGCAATTGGAGAGGAGAGTGGTGAACCTAGAATAAGGGTCACGTGGGAGTAAGGGTAAGACCGCTTTAATGAGTAAGTAGCGGAGTCTATATGTATGTTTATACTGCTGGAGTGCTGCTGTTATTAGTGTATGTTAAGAGGCAATCATTTTATAGCTGTCGGCTTGGACCGGCAAGCAATAGCTGGACGGTAATCCCTAACCCTTTTTATTTTTCCGGCCTCGCATTTTAAATAGCATATCAAGTTTATTATTATGATGTTGCTGAAATATCGCTTCCTGTTGGTATCAGACGGCGTGCCTTCCTTCTCAAAAGACTATTTATAGGTCCAGGTGGTTAGATCGGTAAAGGGGTGAGACCGTTTGTAAGGGCGTCTCTAAATACGACGAGTTGTCCATCATCGAAGGTACTTTTGGGGATGCGCGTAGAAATACGATAGAAAGTGGCATTCATTTTGTATCGGTTTTTATTTTGCGCGTCAGTGTAATTTCGAAATTACCTCTTTTGCTGATTCTTACGGCTAAATGACTAAAGAAGGAGGGCCTGCACTAATTCCTGAACACACGTCCACCCTTTCCGTAAGCGAAATTGGCTATTAATTTAACCTAATCATATTGTCGAACATATTTCTGGGTCTGTTGCTTCAATTCGATAGTTGACCCCAACATATATATATAAAATACTCTTCAGTACTAAACCTATATTTAAGCAATTACATCTTCAAAGATCGGTTCTCGTACAACTAGGAGTATAGTTCTGCAGAAGGTTGGTGATTATTCACAACTCTTGCTTGCTGATCTTTATCGGTTCAGTCGAAGACTTCATCTTGGATGCTCCTCCTTATTTGTATTCTCAAGGCTAATCAGATGTGCTTCAATTCACAGCAAACTTACCTTATCTGAATCTTTAAGGTAGCTTGTAGAGATACGATATATATATATATATATATATATATACACACATGGTAATTAAACTTCAAATGTACTTTTATAAAATAGCAGATAAATACACACGGTACGTTTGGCATCAAGCCCACCAAACTGTTTAATTTTTTCAAACCATTATCTTACAACATAAACAACTACAAATGCATGAGAATCACATGAAAACATTAATTATACATCCGCAGAGAAATTTAACACACACAAATCCATTAGTCATCATACATTCTGAGCTGATGAGTCTCGCTTGAGTATGCCTGCATGAGAGAGTAAAGCCCACAAGTGAGTCACGAACTCTCCTCCCGTTGTCAGGTGCTCTGCATGAGCAGTTACATCATCCGAGGGAGCCACAAACAACATCATGTCTGCCCAGAAATCTGCCAGGATTTTCCATCTCCGCTCATTGTCTTCTATTTCTTCTATCAGACGCTTTGCAAGAACAGCGCTTCTTTTCATAATTGTTTCCCCAGGATCGCCCTCGCCTAATCTCATCATCTTTCCGTACCTAGTAGTCAAGGTTTTGAATCCCCGGAGAACATCCCTGGCTTCACCAACAACCTCGTCAAAAATAGTTTCTGCAGTGTAAGCATGATCAGGTAGAAGTCTTGGGGCAAAAGCCACCAAGTAGGCACAATACTTAGACAAGCTCGTCGCCACAATGAAGTTTTCGCTTTCCCTTATTTGTATGTTGGCTTGATTCCTGGCTGCAATCTCACAAAGACTAGTGGCTATATGCCAAACCATAATAACATGCGTCTGTGTCTCAAGTTGACATGCCCAAGAGAATTCATTCTCTACCCCATTTCGCTGCAGAGAAGCCTCCCCATTACTCAATTGCTGGCCATTGGTTCTCAGTGAAAGTACAATTGCTTTCTTCACTTCCACGGGCAATTTGATCCGACTACTTTCTTTCTGGCCTTTTATAGGCTTATCTATCATCCAATTGGTCAAAGAATTGTATATCCATTTGGAAGGATTATGATTAAGGGATTCAAGTAGAGAGTACTGGCCAAGTTTTCTTTCCCAAGGTCTTAACCATTTCTTATGGCATACAATTTGTATAATCTTCTCTACCCATCTCTTCCTCTGCCACGTGGGCTCTTTGACATATCTGCAAAGCCAGTGTAACTTTGCCCAATCGGAGAAGATGAGAACTACATATTGCACAACTTCCATGAAAAAGATTGCAATTACAACTATACCAGTAACTAGAGCATCAACATTATGCCCACTTACTGTAACAAGGTTCAAATCTCCATAGGGTGCTTGGTAATTTCTTAGGATAGCTACAAAAAGCAAACAACTACCTAAGACAAAGATGATCTCAATACTTTTTAATAAGAGTAATATTGGAATTCCTTGAGCAAAGAGGACAGGGTATTTTGTGTAGAAGAAATCATAAAGAAAGTCGAGTTCTACCTCGATGACTCTGAATGCTCTCTCTTGATCATCACCTTCTTTGGAAAGTAGCCCATTTCGAACCAAGCTCCACGTCTTCGCCCGGGAGCTTTCAGACAAGGAATTATATCCTGCAAATCTACGAAGGAGAAGCTTACACAGTGCAAAGGAGAGGCAAATGTCCTTAAGTCGGCCATCCGGATCCCCGGTGGAGCTTAAGAGTTGCCCTTGGCAATTCCATATCTTATTTATGGTGATAACTTCATCTGTAATATCCAACTGTTTGTGATACATTGGTGGGGCAACTTTCACGTTTCCCTCCTCCTCACCATTCACCAAATAGTTGTAGCCTTTCATGCAGGTAGGATCTACTTCTTCTTCGTTGCTCAACGTATGCTCATAGCTCATGAAGTCTGCCACAAGTTTGGAGCTTCTCACCAGACCATATGATCTGCTAGCCAACGTCAAAGCCTTAACTCTTTCTCCTGTCCTTCTAGAGGTCAAAATATAGAGTAAAATGAACGGTAGCGCAAATTTGCTTTCCATATTATACGTAGCAATCAGAAATAGCATCCAGAAAGATTGAATCAGAACAATGAAGGAATAACTCTTCCGATTCTCATTTTCTTCAAGATTGTAGGCAGAGATTGAATTAGCGTTTCCAAGAAAGATAACCAAAAACATTGCCCAAACAGGAATCAGTTGATTATGGAAAGGTGCTGACTGGATTTGGCCCAAGGTGTAGGTTATCAGGTACGTAGACAGAACATAAGCTGTCAATATCAAATATTTGAGCGCCTTCGAGTGGGTTCGACGCCTGCATGATCCGAAGACTACAAGAATGCCTATAAGAATTGCTGTCAAAATGACATAGATTTCGATGATCGCTAGCTTCCGCTGAGAATGCTCTGCACAGTGAACTGCATCAGTTGAAACTTTATTAGTTGCATTATTAAATTTAAAAGGCAGAGTAGCATTTTCAAACACCATTTTTGTTAATTATGGCCTTGTAGTTTGCTACTCTCCCGCTCCCCACATTAATGAATCTAGAAGAGCTTCAAGAAGCCAATACATATTGGGAATTAAGTTGTCCTGAAAATGAATCAGTAGTTGTCTCTTTTGGGAATCAATTGGGGACCAGAGGTGGGGGACTTCGAAAAATCTGAGTGTGAGTGCTGACAATCTGCACCCGGACAAAATCTCAATAGTATTCCACATATCATCCATGGGTCATTGGAGTCTTGAACATTAATTCAACAAACACCACATATAAAGAAGCTATTTATTTTTGGAAAAAGTATATTTATCTTATGTAACTATCAAGTAATTTATATTGTTGTTTCCTAACTTTCAATTTATGCAATGTATCTTCCAAACTACAATTGGAATTGCAATGTCTCTCCTTTTTGGGAAAAAAAAATACAAAATTACTCGTGATACAAATTTTTTTTTAAAAAAAAATCGTGCACATGTTAGAAAGAAAATTACTCGTGATACTAATTTTTGTACACATACTTTAATTCAGTAAGCTGTTTTTCATCTTGTCTTTTGAAATATTCCCATAAAAAAGAAATAAGGAGGAAGAATCGCTAGCCTGGGTGGAGTTTAAACAAAGCCCACTTGCAATAAAAATACAAAGCCAACGGAGACTAAACACGTACAAAAACAGACCAGTAAGATAACCACAACAACTAGAAAAGCTTGAAGAAGTCAAAAATACATTATATCGCATTTATGATCAAGTTTTCCTGAAAATGAGATTGTAATTGTCTCTTTCAAGAATCAATTAACAGAGATCAGAGGTGGGGACTTCGAAAAATCTGAGTGCTTCGTCCTAAAATCAGAGAAAGTGTTCACATTTGATAATGTTCTCTCCTACTCTTAAATATTTCTCTCCTCTATTAAAATAATCTTTTTAACATTTTATATTCATTTTTTTTTATTTCAACTCATCTCTCTCTCTCACCATATATGACCTCTCCCCTTGGCTCATAGGTGAAGCTCGCTGCTAAAGCCTCATCCATCCCAACATACCCTCGATGGCTTGCCACTGAAGCTCCCAACTTCCCCTGAAGCTTGTTGCTCGTTGCCATCGTCTCATTGGTAGACCGCACCGCCGTATAAAGCCAAGAAACTCACCCGGTTGCTGCCTCGTCGATAGCCTAAATCACCGCAGAGTCAAGAAACTTGTCTTTTCGTGCTCGCCCCAACTTCCTGCGCTATTAAATCACCGTTTATCATAAAAATTTAAATTGATAAAAAAAGATAAATTTAATAATTTAATTTATGCTTTAATACTCCTCTACACGTATAAGTTTAAACTCTTCCTTAATAGGTGAAGCCTAACATATAAAATATTTAATTGAAATAAAAAGTAAATAAAAAAATTAAAAAAAAAGTTGTGCAATGTTGTAGAGAGATCGTGAATAAAAAAGTTGGGCAAAATTATTTACTTTATTGTAGCTTTGGGGAGTCCAATTTTGACGGATTGTTATGAGTTCTAGTCAAATTTTGGCTAAGAAAAAACATTTGGCTAGTCTAATGTTAGTGCTCTAATTAGGAATCTTTTTTTTTTTTTCTAATTATCTAATTAGGAATCTTAATAGCATTCATAGCCTTTTTTTTTTTTTCAATCAATAACAAGAAAAAATTATAAAAAAACTAAAAACAGCAGGGTTGGGCTCCCCAACAACAAGGCCCATATAGGAAACACATTGCTAACAAAAAAAAACATATAAATTAACTGGTAGGGGTGAGCAAAACCCGACCCTATCCGCGAAACCACCCGACCGACCCAACCCGAAAAAATTCGGATTTTTTAGGGTTTAATCGCGGGGGTTCGGGTTTTTTTTTTTTTTTTTGCATATCCGCGCGGTGCGGTCGGGTTGCGGATTGTTTTTGGAAATCGCGGGTACCCCGACCCGACCCGCGATTTGTTATACACTATAATACTTTTTTATATATTGGATTGGATTCCATCATTTTATGTGTTGCATTTTATGTATTGCATTTTTTGATGGTTGAATTGGATGCTAGTGTTTAGTGCACTATAGTGGTCTTTATTTTGAATCTTTTCATTTTTGTGAAATTTTAAATTTTTGATATTAATTAAATGTTTTCTTGATTTGTTGAACTTTTGATAGTTGATGTACATTTATTGTTTTATTGAATATGATTTTATGCCCTTTTTATATTTTATAGTTGATGCACTTTTATGAACATTATATTTTATTATTATTATTTAAATGAGTATTTGATTTGATGAATGTGATTTTAGGTCTTTTTTTTAAAAATGGTTTAAGTTTTTTTCATTTCATGTACAAATAAAAATTGGGGCAAAAAAATTGTATATTTGAAAATGGGACAAAATTAACTTATCCAGCAAAAATAAAGTTTAAGAGCCACTTTTTTGAACAAAAAAAGCCCAATTAAAATTAACTCAATTTGAGCCTAAAGCCCAATAAAAATTCGGGTGTAAACCCGACCCGCACGCAAACCCGCCCTGCCCCGCAAACCCAAAACCCGTCGGGTTGCAATAGAAACATGCGGGTTGCGGGTTGAATTTTTTCAAACCCGCACCTCGCGGATCGGGTTTCGGATACCCGTGAAACCCGACCCAAACCGACCCTTGCTCACCCCTAATTACTGGAAATGGGCAAAAAAAAAAAAAGTGGCCAGATCCCTAATTCTTGGATAAAAATCCAAGAGAATGGCTGTTGTGAGAGGCGGTTTATGAGGCAGACTAAGAATTAGCCAACTTGATACTCCAATGACAATAATGTGACTTGGAGACCGCAACACTGTATAAACCAGATTTAGAACCACTGGCACTTGGAGACCGCAGAACAATATACCGCATAAAAATAAATAAATAAATAAAATAAAATCCTCTCCTTCTTTGTTCTAAATGACAAGTTGTTTAGGCGGTTTAATTTAACCCCCAAAACGAGATGTCGTTTATCTACAAAAACAAAAACAAAAAATAAAGAAAAAAATAATGTTTGATTTTTTATAATTAAAAAAAAAGGCCTAAGTGGCCTATATTTGGCTCATGTGACCCATCTTTTAGTATTTTGTTAGTCTTCTTTGATAATCTAGGCTCTTTTTTGACTCATAGTTGGCCCTATTTTTCGGTCCATTGTTGGCCCTAATACTAGGCCAATAGTTTGATATGTTTTGGCTCATTGTTGGGCCTATTGTGGCTCATTTTCAGCATATTGTTGTTAAAGGCTCATCCTCAGTCACTATTGCCGGCCGCTACCATCTTCAGCCACCGCCGCCGACCGCCACCATCTCCAGTCATCGTCATAGGCTGCCACCAACTCCAACCACTGTCACTAGTCACCATCGTTGGCTGCCATCATCTTCGGCAACTGTTGTAACACCTCGCTTAAACACGTGATAAGTATTTTATTGATTACCAAATAAACCCATAAGTTAAAATATGTTAAAACTACGCAAATATAAAACTTCTCTAATATATATATATATATGTTTGTATTTGTATGTGTAACACCCCGAGACATTAATTAAACGGTAATTAACTCCATGTATGTCTCCCAATACCTATTTATCAAATAAATAAGGTGCAAGGGATATTGGGACCCTCATCAAAGGGTTTACAGCTAAAAACTTTCTACTTATATAATAAGATAGTCAATCCTACCTCCATAAGTAAATAGTGAAAGAACTAGGGACCATATTATACCCCAACAAGCACACAAACAATAATATTATAACAATTAAATTGTAATAATCACAAAAAAACCATTACAGCTACAACGCAAATATTTTGATTATAAAGTGAAAAACCTTTGAATACATCAAAGGTAAAAATCACTCCGAGCAACTAAAAGAGAGGAGAAATAATGGATTAAATTCAAAATTCAAAATTACAAATTAAGATTCTATGGTTCTCTATAATACAAGTTCTTTTTGTACATGGGTTAAATTCAAAATTAGTCTTTATGCTTTTGATGTTTATCAAATTTGTTTTTTGATTTTCAAAAGTTTTAAAATTGGTTATTGGGCTTTCTGACAGTGTAAAATTTCTCATTTGGCCGTTTGCCACGTGTACCAAAAAAGTCAGATTGTTCATTCACATTACATTGTGTGTTCACCCTGTGGGGGTGGTCGCAAGGGTGGAGTTCCCTGCAACCCATTGCAGGAGACCCCAACCCTCGTAATCATCTTTGCAAGGAGAAGGGTAGGTTGGAGGGGTTCCTTACCTTATCCTTGGGTTGCTAAAATTTGTTGTTTATGCTTTTAGTTTTTGTTTTCAAAATAAAAAATAGTAACAAACAGTCTAAACACAAAGTACTCATAAAAATATAAAAATAATTTTTACCCTTATATCCTATCAAAACACTTCTTCAAACTAAAAATATTCTCAAACGACACGCTATCAAAGTATGATTAGGCTTTTTTTTAAGGCTTTTTGAATGTACCTTGCACAGTTTTGACTTTTGAGAGCATATTTTATTGCAATAACTCAAATAAAGTTTATAAAAAGGAGCTGTAAAACCATTTGCTCTACGACATTTCTCCCTACCGCTCTTCAACTCTATAATCCATTTGCACCCAAGAAAAGAAAACCTTCAATCACGATAGACGACGGATAATCTAGAAAGTAGGGACCGCTGCAGCTACCAAACAACTCCGGTGGAGCCCACGATGAATAACCAAAGCCCACTTGCAACAAAGAAACAAGCCCCATGGACCCCACGACACAGACTTCGAGCCCCTGCCCCTTAAGAAAAGGCAAACATGACGGAGATACTTATGTGACTCTTCTGTCCCTCAAACGTAACTCCGTCAAACTAACCACTTTTGTATTTTTTTATAGCTCAACTCCGTTAAGTTTTTATGGCTACCAAACACCTAAAGCTTATATAGCTCAACTCCGTTATGACCACGTTAACGGCCGGCGAATCGCACCAATAAATTACAACTACTCCAATTCAAAAACGGAGTCTTCACGCCTAACCCCAATTAATTCCAACCTTTGCCGTGTAAACAAGTGCATGACACCTCATACTGACGACGTGTCACATACTGATTGGACCTCTTGTCACAGGGTCCTCCGTTTCCGTGTTCAAGTTGTATATCTCCTCCGCTATAAAAAAAGCCCATAGCCTCAAGTTTCTCACATCTTCCATCCCTCAGATTTTGTATTTTTATCTGGAGCAAAATCAAACTCTCTCAAGGTATTGTTCTTTTCTTTCCTCTTAATTTTATTCGTTGTTTTGGATCCCTGTTTGGTTTGTAGGAAAGTTTAGGAAAATGNTTTTTTTTTTTTTCTTTTTGGAGTACAATACGAATAAAAACTAAACAAGCCTAACAAGTAAAAAGTGGGCTAATCCCATTACATAAAATTAAAATTAAGGAGGGTCCTTTCCATTAACAATAGAGATAGACGAGAGAGGAGGAAAAACAGTGGGAATATGGCCAAAAAAATTTCTGACTGCGGTCCAATGTGCTGCATAGTGAGTACAGAAGTTTGCACTTCTATTAATCTTTCTAGCTTTTCAAGAAGAAGAAGCTGAAATAAATTCTAAAGTATCCATGAGAACGTCCATAATTCGCCAGTCTTTGCGAATGTTGAAGGGAAATCTCAATGTTAGGTACAGACCCCAACATTCCAGTAAAAATAAAATATCTAAGCCTTGGGCTGAAGACATGTCCTAATCTACGATGCCACAACAAAAAAGGAGGAGTAGAGGAAACAACAATCCTATGTATGATAAAGTAAGACCAACCGGACTCACTCTTGCTTATACTTGCTTACTTTTAGCCACAAAGCTTGCTTAGATTGGACTCCTTTCTATCTTTCTAAAATCTTCAGCTTCTTTGTAGTGGTTAAAAGAAAGCCCCGTGTCCTTCTTCTTAAGTGAGATTTCTTCTTACTCGTGGACTTCCTATGCTTGTGTTGTTTATTGCCCCCCTATTATGTATTTGTAGGCGGCTCCTTTCTTCTTTGCCTGGCTTGCTTCCTTGTGTTTAAAAGTGAGTAATAAAATCTACCTATTCCGATGCTTTTGAACAACACTTCTGGTTTGCAGGGTTGTCTCTATCTTATCACTGGGTTGGAAATGAAACTATTGAACTCTGTCCTTTCACGCCGGTAAGCAAGTAAAAATCCTTGAGCTTGCTCTAATCTCTAATGAAAGAACTAAGACTCAGACCCGGTTGCCTATAATCAAGGAAATTCTATTTAGTGGGGCTTAAGAAGGAGCGAATGGATGCACTATAAGCCCCGTGTACTAATAGAATCGAAAGATTTGACATCTCTCGCGAGCACAAAGGAAAGGTTTTATGAATCTCCTTACCACCTATCGTCAGTGTTAGTGGTTGAGTAATCCCCTGCACCCAAGAAAAGAAAACCTTCACTCACGATAGACGACGGATAATCTAGAAAGTAGGACCGCTGCAGCTACCAAACAACTCCGGTGGAGCCCACGATGAATATTGAAAGCCCACTTGCAACAAAGAAACAAGCCCCATGGACCCCACGACACAGACTTCGAGCCCCTGCCCCTTAAGAAAAGGAAAACATGACGGAGATACTTTTGTGACTCTCTACTCCGTCAAACTAACCACTTTTGTATTTTTTTATAGCTCAACTCCGTTAAGTTTATATGGCTACCAAACACCTAAAGCTTATATAGCTCAACTCCGTTATGACCACGTTAACGGCCGGCGAATCGCACCAATAAATTACAACTACTCCAATTCAAAAACGGAGTCTTCACGCCTAACCCCAATTAATTCCAACCTTTGCCGTGTAAACAAGTGCATGACACCTCATACTGACGACGTGTCACATACTGATTGGACCTCTTGTCACAGGGTCCTCCGTTTCCGTGTTCAAGTTGTATATCTCCTCCGCTATAAAAAAAGCCCATAGCCTCAAGTTTCTCATATCTTCCATCCCTCAGCTTTTGTATTTTTTTCTGGAGCAAAATCAAACTCTCTCAAGGTATTTTTCTTTTCTTTTCCTCTTAATTTTATTCGTTGTTTTAGATCCCTGTTTGGTTTGTAGGAAAGTTTAGGAATTTCGAAATTACTTCGATGTAGATTAGAATTATTTATTTATTGGATCTAGAAAATTCATAACCGAAATTGAAGTAATGTTGTTGATGTATTGGATCTGTAAGGTTCAAACTTATGTTGGACTAAGACGCCCCAGATCTAGTCAGATCTGTACGGAAATTTATGGGAATTTACCTATTTTGCATTGAGTCCTATCTCAACCGACACATCACAAGAGATCTGGACTGAAATTTTCTGAATTTTGCTAATTTTACGTTTGAGCCCTAATAAGATCCGATAGATCACGATATACATGTACTTAAATCATCATAAATTGCTAATTTTGCGTATGCCGTATCTGATCAGATGGATCGCGACAGATCTGTACTGAATTTCAAAAGTTTGCTATTTCTGCCTCTGAGCCCAATCTGATCAGATAAATCACGACAGATTTGTACTGAATTTTGGGAAATTTGTAATATTGCGTTGACGTATCCTACTCGGTGTAGCTAATATTTGCCAATTTTCAATTAGACCCTTATCTGATCCGACACTTAAATTTGTAGGAGTTTGCTAATCTTTATGTTTGATCCCTATCTGAGTCTCTGACCCTATACTGTTCAGAAATTTGCCAATTTTGTCTTTGGTTCTTGAAAAGTGGGATCTAATGTTAATATTTATATAAGGTTTTGCTAATTTTATTAATTTGCTACAAAAGTATTGCATAAAGAAACGACATCGTAGCTCAAATCTCACTGTTTTCTGTTTTCTTATAGATGCAAATCTTCGTTAAGACCCTCACCGGCAAGACCATCACTCTCGAGGTCGAGAGT
>FXXK01001969.1:15379-33449 GCA_900184695.1 Betula pendula
TCAGACACCATCGACAACGTAAAGGCCAAAATCCAGGATAAGGAGGGAATCCCACCGGACCAGCAGAGGCTGATCTTCGCCGGCAAGCAGCTCGAGGACGGCCGCACCCTCGCCGACTACAATATCCAGAAGGAGTCCACCCTCCACCTCGTGCTCCGTCTCCGCGGTGGCATGCAGATCTTCGTGAAGACCCTCACCGGCAAGACCATCACCTTGGAGGTCGAGAGCTCCGACACCATCGATAACGTTAAGGCCAAGATCCAGGACAAGGAGGGCATCCCACCGGACCAGCAGAGGCTTATCTTCGCCGGAAAGCAGCTAGAGGATGGTCGCACCCTTGCCGACTACAACATCCAGAAGGAGAGCACTCTCCATCTGGTCCTGAGGCTGAGGGGAGGCATGCAGATCTTCGTGAAGACCCTCACCGGCAAGACTATCACCTTGGAGGTGGAGAGCTCGGACACCATCGATAACGTGAAGGCGAAGATCCAGGACAAGGAGGGGATCCCACCGGACCAGCAGAGGCTCATCTTCGCCGGGAAGCAGCTCGAGGACGGCCGTACATTGGCGGACTATAACATTCAGAAGGAGTCCACCCTTCACCTTGTGCTCCGTCTCCGTGGTGGCATGCAGATCTTTGTCAAGACCCTCACTGGGAAGACCATCACCTTGGAGGTGGAGAGCTCGGACACCATCGACAATGTGAAGGCTAAGATTCAGGACAAGGAGGGGATCCCACCGGACCAGCAGAGGCTGATCTTCGCTGGCAAGCAGCTTGAGGACGGCCGTACCCTTGCGGATTATAACATCCAGAAGGAGTCCACCCTTCACCTTGTCCTTCGTCTCCGTGGTGGTTTCTGAAGAATTGGCCCTCAACCTACCCCCCCTTTGGATTTGAAAATTAAATGTTTAAAAGTTTCTCTTTAAAAACAATATTATATATGCTTAATGGCCTTGTGAGGCCCTCTAAATAAATTTGATGGTATGTATTTGTGTTTCTGCTCGAACATCTACTTGTGTTTTGCTTCCTGGTACATGGTTCTATGGGGTTGTTTTTACAGCATGTTTAACAGTGGCTCTGATCGATAACACTTTCAAAAAAAACATATTTTTACTGCCCTGAGTTTGTTCATTGTTTCCTTTTAAAATGTTCCTTTTAATAGATATTTTTCTTAAAATTGTTTTAATGCCTCTACAAATGTTCTCATGGTACAAGAGCTACAATTAGTAGTTGCAGGTGGTAATGTTTTTTCCGTCTGAAAAATGGATGATAATGGAGAGTCCTATTTGAGAAATAATATATATGACAAGCTAAGATGCCGTCTAACAGTCAAAAACAACCATCAGTTGTCACACCTTTTAAGGTTAACCCTGCCCCTTTCACAGAGATATATATTCAAGAAGAAATCCGAACCTTAGGGTACACTTAATACATTGAAATAGTAATTACTTGAGAATAAGAAAATATTGATAACTTGGGAATAAGAAAGAGTATTACTGGAAGTACAAGATTTCAAAATGGAATTACGAGTCCTACTTGGTGATAACATATACCAAAATTTTTTAACTGTTTTTTAAATGGAAGGGAATTGAAAATAGAGTCCTGCTAGGCGTCCGTCCGTTTTAGTGAAAAAAAATAAAAAATCAAAAAAAAATGCTTTTTTTATTAAAAACAGGCTTAAAGTTATCCAATTCTCATTTTGTTTTTTTTAAGGTCATGAAAATGGGATGAAATAAGCCTGGAGCTGTTTTTTTTAAAAAAATATTTTTTTTTATATTTTATAAAATATTTTTTTAACAAAAAACAGCTCCAGGCTTATTTCATCCCATTTCATTGACCTTAGAAAAACAAAATGAGAATTGGATAACTTTAAGCCTGTTTTTAATAAAAAAAAGCATTTTTTTTTATTTTTTATTTTTTTTTTCTGAACGGAACGCCCAGCGTCCGTCAAAGACGAACGCCCAGCTACTCTTGAAAATAACCTTCAATAGTGTGATAATAAAGATATGGTGTAAAACCTCTTTTTACTAAGTAGGTAAGTAGAGCTAAAAAACACCAAATAAATGGTGATAAAAACACAGGATCTTTAAGCCTAAACCAACCTATTAACCAAAAAAAAAAAAAAAAACCCATTTGTACTCGTAAACAACCACCGCATACTCCGCCGGCACAGCCCAAAGCCTCTGTCTCCAATGCTAAACTATAAAAAAAAATGACGTTACTCTTGATGTTCTAGGAAAAAAGTTTGAAGGGTTCATATAATAAGGTTTTGAGAGCCCCTTCTAACGTCAACTCGATTTCAAGGAGAAAATACGAAATGAAATTTAACGTTAAATTCAAAATTAGAGGGCACAAAAATTCAACAAGCCCCTAAATGCAAACTAATTGTACACATACATTCACAGTCTCTAATAATTCAAAATTCACATTTACCACCTACAAGATCCATAAGAGAGATGGAGAAAAAGAAACCAGGAAATTGTATCCCCCTTCATAGCCGAAATCCTAAAAGGCATAAGCTAGAGATAAAGCAACCGCACAAACCGTGAATTAAATTAGATTAGAAAAATCAACTCTTCTTCGGCAAGAAGAAATTTCGAGTAAATCACGCTTATATCAAAGTGGCGATGCGGTGGTCTTCGTCTAATTTTGGCAAAGAAAGAAATAAGTGTAGGTGGCTACGGTGGTTTATGTTAAGTAAGGTTTAGGATGTTGAATAGGCAAGACAAACAGTGAGTTTAATTTGTTTCAAAGGATTCAATATTTTCATCTTTTTTATATTTTTTGTTTTTAGTCTACATGTCAACCTCTAATTGAACATTATAAAATAGGAAATTTATAGCCCGTATGAATAAAATGGGCTCTCATGAAATTATATTTCAACCAATTTTTCTAAAATACCCATACATAAAAAAAATATATATATAGTAATAATAACACAGAAATTGTATTTGTTTTATTGTAAGTTTGAAAACATTGCATTTCTTTTGGCAAGAATTATCTTTGTAATTATATTGTGATAAATCATTGCTATTGATAATAGCAAGATGTGTTTCCTTTCATTTTTTCTACTTATTTCTTTAACTTCTGACCATCCATTACTCACGCGGATAATAGATTTGAGAACATTATTTTTTTGGGGAAGTGATACGCAATCATTGCTGTTGATACTTGCATAGTCTTGTCTGCCCTTTTTGCTTTTTCTGCATCATCATTATTGTGTTGAATCTGTTTAAGGCCACGTGTTATATGCAAAGACTAGGTGTTATGCTTCCTTGATGTGTTCGGTAGAAAAGAATCAACTCCATTTCCTTTCTTTTCATTTTCAACCAGTTACGTTTAAATGAGGGAGAAAGTGATCACTTTATTTTTTAAAAGAAAAAGTAAAATTACCACTTTATTCTACATTTAAGTCTAATCGACTCTTCTTTATTACTTAAATCGACTCTTCTTTATTTAAAAGAACTAGGAAGGATCCGAGTCTATGATTGGGACTCTTATAATTGTGTTAGAAAGCATATTTTGATGTAAGATTTAGACTTAGGGTTGAGTTAGTATAGTTGTTGGAGTTGAAAACAAGAAGTTGACGGTCTGGTTTGAACAATAATTTGTGCCGAGTTTCATAATGCTTCGTTTGCGGTCTTAGCTAATCGCATCCAGTTCGAACGGTAGATTAAAAGGACTTTCACAGAGTTCTATTCACAACGTCTTTCAAAGTTCATTCGAACAGGAAGATCACAAAATGATCCGGTTGAAGTGTCGTTTGAAATCCGTTCGAACATCGCACAAGTAAATTGTTAAACTTTAGATCTGATTTTACTTTTGGAGAGTTATTTAAAAGATGTCCACTTTGTTACCAAAATTTTTTTGTTGAATGTTTTATTGCTTTTTTAGATTTTAATTTAATTTGATCACTTTGAAAATTGAGTGTTTAACAACTTGCAGTCTAGTCTAAATTACTTGAGTTAGTAAGAAACAATAAATTTAATCATTTAATTAATATTTTAACACTATCTCTTTCACAGGTTCAATACATGAATTTGAAATCAGAATTTGAATTCACGATCTCTATTCTGATACTATATAAAATCATCATTTACTATATAAGTTTAAGTTAATAAGAAAGATAAATTAAATATGCAACAAATATTTTAACAAAAAAAAATAATAAAAAAAATCAGTAAAACTATGTGCATGTACCCATTTTGGCGTTTTCTTGTTCTCCTCCTCTTGATTAATTATTTCTGTCTTTATCTATGTATTTTATGTTTCTTCCAAGGTTGTTTTAGTAAAGGCTTTAGCTTAATAATGCGGTTAATTCAAGGCCGTATCTGGTGAGGGTCTGTTCAATGGGGAACGCCTTTTCAATTGCTTGGGGGAATATTCTACAAAGAATTGGAAATTACTGGATTTAAGAACAAAACAAGAAATATCAGTGTGTACAGACGGCGGTAATTTGTTTTATTTGTTTAAGAACTGTAAAATCACGACAAAAAATAATATATTTAATTATTTAATTAATATTATAACAAAAGCAAATCAAGGCAGATCAGGATTATGATATAGTTGAGGCCGTGGCACACTAGAATATTGTACTTTTTTCAACTTTAAAGAGGGATAAAATACTTTAAAAATTGCATAAATGTGGACATCAATGTTTTTTTTAAAAATGAAAATGTGGTCCACCCTTTCTTTTTTCCCTTCTTTCACCATTAATATATGGTGTTACTTTCAAAGTCTTTGTGTTTCAACCCATGTTAGTGTTCTCGAGTTTGGGTTGAGCATCTGTGTAAGGAGACAGAACATGTGGGATTGGATCAACAATTATTAACTCAAATTATTAGCAATTTGAATAGATAATATGAAATAATTTTTACGAAACTTACATATTTAAATAAATTTTAACTTGTCTGAACTATTTATCTAAACGGGTAGTCTTATGTGAATTATCTCGTATTATTTATCTAAATTATTAGTAAATGAGCATAATTCGAAGAAAGCTTATCATACTTGATTGTGTTCATAAAGGCACCTCATGTCCTGTCCTTGGGGATGAAGTAACAGGCTTTTTACTGTTCCTTCCTCATACCTTGCTTGCACTGCTTCCTGTAGAAATGCCATTGCAGTTATATAGTTGAGAAAAGGGTGCTACTGTATGATCCAAACAATGGGAAAACTTAATACATAATGATGTCGAATCCAGATGACTATCTAAGAAAACTGGAAGGTTAATGGTACATGAAATGACTCGGGGCGTGGACTAGTTGTTGCCCAAGACGGGCCATAAACCAACTCATCACTTGACAACATGTGCTAGCTTCTGCCGTTTGTTTGCTTGTGTTTCTTGTGTGATTTGGTACGGAATCCATTGGCTGAGGCAAATGCGGAGGACTCAGGTGCTGGCCCAAAGAAGTACATCCATGTGAGAATACAGCAGCGTAATTAATGGGGGGTAGGAAAAGTCTGGCCAAGGACTTCAGCTGTAGTAAAAAAAGGCGACAGAGCCATCCGAAGATTAGTCGTGTTGTGTATCCAGCTGGGATTTGGATCGAGTTTAAAGATATTTTGAGGTCATGCCTTTATCCGTATCATCTGCTTTAGAAATTCGGATATGATTGAAGGGTTTTAAGGGTTTGTTTAGAATTGCGATTTTAAAAAGTGTAATTTTAAAAATAGTAATTTTAAAAAATGCGATTTAAAAATGTAATTTTTAAAAACGTAGTTAAGAGTTTGACAAAATTACAATTTGACCTTTAAAATCACAACTTAACCTTTAAAATACTACATTTTTAAAAAAATACCCTTTTACGTGCTACTTTAACTTATTTAACCACGTTTTTGGCGGGCTGTTATGCATCTACTTATGATAAGAAAAAGGTTATGCATTTTGAACTGTTCTAAAATACATAGGGTCACGTAGGGGTGAGATGGCGTGAAGAAGTGGAGTAGTATTAAAAAAATCACCCATTTTTTAGAATTTGTGAGAAGCAAAAGAGAAAAAAAATAGAAAAAATAATCAATTATAAAATATAGAAATTTAAGTAGTTTACTCTCAAGGATTACGTTTACTGTGTTACCACACATGTTTATTATTTTCAGGAAACAGTACAAAGAAGGCATAAAAACGAGCATACCAAATTCTACTACAAAAGTAGTTATTTCAAGACCCTCAACTAAGTTAAAAATACATAAATGGGCGAGTAAAAAAATTTCTACCTAAGCCAAACGTGCTCATAAACTAAGTCTCAGAAAAAATCACATTCAAACCGTAATCTTTCTTTTGTTGTACAAGGTCAGATACAAATCAGGTCATACACAAATCAGGTTCCTTGTGAACTACCAAGTAGGCCTCATTTTAAGTCTTGTCAGTAGAGTTATATACTGAGATAATTTTCTAACATTGTGAGACATCCAATAATTTCTTGGGATTTAGATGGTATGCAATAGAGCAGCTTTGTTCTAGCCTCACTTGGCCGGCAGACTCTCCCGTAATCACATGGGACTACTTCATTGCATGGGAATTTTCCGTCCCATTCATCAGTATTCTACCCTAGGTTCTGTCTTCCTCATCCACTTTCCAAATTGTTTAGCGTGATTGATGCTTCCTATACCAACGGACAACAGTCTTCTTTTCTTAGCTTACCGCAAATGCTCAAGCTCATCATTACATTTAAGATATAGTTAATAATGTGATTAATTAACGGAAAATATTGACAGGAAGTTGGCCATAATTTTTATCCTTTTTTCACTGATCAGAACAAAACAAAGAATATTTCGAGTGGGATTACCTTAGTGCCTTCAACTGTAAGTCCTTAGTGGAAAGGGAGTCAGGGCCTAATCCTCTCTAATCAAATGGTATAATACAGAGGCCGATCAAATATTATGAAGTATTTCCCTTTCAACATTGACATCAGTTGGGGCCCTTCACGGCATGACTAGTTTATTATTCAAACAAGAGTTACGTACAAAACTCAATGATACAAGAGCTAGGAGAAAGTTTATGTAAATTAATTATTATTGTTAATGTAGAAGTATAAGAGACGTGTAATATTCAAACTCTTTTTTTATTAATAGAGTTTTATATAAGATCAAATTATCAAGAAAAGATGTAGCCAAGAAAATGTTTTAATGGGTGGACGTAGGTTATACACCGAACTGAACCACCTTCATTATATGTCTTTTTTTCATGATTTCACCTCTTATTGTTGGCCCATGTTGGCCGTCATATTTTCAGCTCATTGTTAGCTTTTGTTGTGTCAATATTTTTGTAATTTAATATGATATCAAAGTTGATATCAATAAAACACTTTTAGATAGTATTACAAAAAATATAATACATTGGAATATAAATTTTGGTGTCTCTCATGCACAAAAAACTAGATCTAATAAAGTTGCCCCACATGTTTGGCTTTTGAATCACTAGCTTTTTCTTCTTTCGAGTTTGCTACTAGAGCGATGCCCACTATACCCACAATCTAAATGCCTTACCACATTCTAAAAAACCAAAAAGAGAAAGAGAGAGCGAGGACTATAAATGAATAGAGCTATTGGCAAATAGGCTCGAACTCAGTTCATTTATTAAACGAACATACGTAAGTTGAACAAAATTTTAGGCTTGTCTATTAAAATGATCCAAACTCGTATAAGCTCGGCTAGGCTTGACTCATATAAGCTTGTTTTTATTAATATGTAATATTATTTTTAACTTTGTAATGAAAACATGTTAAATATAAAAATGAATTTTCTTGTTAACATAATAAATATAACTTGAATTATTGTAAGATATAGATATATGAGTATTTGTGTGCATGTGAGTGGATTTATATGTATGTATATATGTGTGTAATGAATATATATACATACTATAAAATAAACATATAAACTTAATATTAGATTGTTTAAGATTTTAGTAAATTTCTCTAATTACTCAAATGATAAACCTTAACCATAATTAAATAATTAATAATTAGTATGAATTAACAAAAATAAAAATAAAACTCACGAAATGTACTTTATATTATAAAATAAATAAGATAATTAAATAGCTCATGAACAATATCAAACTCATTCAAAAAATAAATAAATAGAATATCTAATTCGATTATAAACTCGAACTCAACTCATATTTAGAAAAAATTAAACAAACAATTAAACTCTTTTAATGTCATTTTCGCACACAGGCATTCAGGATCAAAACCCAGCTTCCTCTTATTACGGTACATAATAATGTACTTTCAAGTTTTGTGTAAAGTAACGTTCAAAACGTTAGGTTGGCCGTCCAGTGACGGGCGCCGCCTGCCACTAACTTGTGCAGATAGAGACACTACAGCAGACACTTGAATATTTCGAGGATGTGAACGTTCACGTTCTATTAATCCACTCTTCTGTTCCCGGCCAGCTGTATACTTAATTACATAACCAGCCATGGGACCAAGGGCAAAACTTCCTGTTTTCAACGTGCTGGGAAGTTTTATGCAAGAATAACTCAAGGAAACGTTTCCCATGCTCTAATCTTTCGTGGACACCAGAAATTGCTCAAAATCGATCATATTATCCTTTAGGCTTCCTTTGTTTCTATTTGTTTTATATTTTCCGTCGGAAAAAAATAATTTTATTGAAAATATTTTTTAACATTTGACTTGGACGGAAATTTAAAAAAGTTTTTCTAATCAACCGAATAAATTTTCGGTTTGACCACGATTGTCGTTTGTACCAAATATTAAAAAATAAAATAAAAAAATAATTTTTAAAAAATATTTTACGTCGAAACAAATACAACACTAAAGAAAAAAGGTATATATTTTATGCTTTTAAGACATTTCTTTCCAATCCAAAAATTAGGAAGAGACCTCAAACTTTAGTCTATTTCACATTAACTTCAAGGCCTCACGTTTTTTGGTTAGGAAAATTTTTGTTCTTTTCTTCTCAAAATAAAAATATTAACAAACAATCTAAATCACAAAACATTCATAAAAACATAAAAACATTTTTCATCTTTGTAAGGGCAAATTTTTGGATGGCCGAACTAGATGATAGGCCACCTGCAAGACAAGAAAAAAACCACTGAAGTGGCTTTGGCCGACGCCCAACAACATAGCATCCAATACTTAGGTAAGTAGAGTATCCTTAAATTAGAGATGAATAATGATAATGTTCTCATACTTAATAAAGAGACAGAGAGAGAACCTTTTATGGTTGAATAAAGTGAGGTGTTAAGTGGTGAAGGTCATACCTATTTTTGATAGAAATTATCATATTGTTGGTCACATAATGCACTCCTAAACTTTTATGGGCTTTTCTATGGAATGAAACTTTTTTGTGAGGTGGCCCTTTTATTAATTGGCCTCTAAACTTATTTATGGTATCATCAATCTTTATGTTAGATCATATATAATACTTCTTCAAATAAAAAAATAAAAATAAAAAACATCTTAAAATAGCATTAACTATCATATGATATGTTGAAAGGAACAACAAAAAGGTGCATATATATATATATACACTGCAAGAGATCAAGAGTTGGCTAAACTGATCCAACTGATCTTATGTAGTGTATTGTCCTTGAGATATGCATCGATATCTTTCCATGATACATCACATCAACTCATATATAAGATCAAAGATAGCTACAAGTTGATAGATCCCATATTAACACGTTTATGTACTGAGTACTTCAACTTGGTTTGCAATTTTAAGACTAATTAATTATGGACAGAGTTTTTCTTCAAACTGGGTTGGAGGAAGTTCCTCCAACCCCATCTATAAAAATGACAAGTGTCAATTTACATGTGAGAAGCACATGCATTTTTTAATTGCAAGGACAAAGCTGAAAAAAATTTATAAAAAATGCATGTGTTTATACCAATTTTGTCCTTGCAATTAAAAAATGCATGTGCTTCTCACATGCAAATGGACACTTGTCATTTTTATAGATGGAGTTGAGGAACTTCCTCCAACCCAGTTTGGAGGAAAACTCTGTCCATTAATTAATGAGCAATGATTCTCAGCAGCCTGGGCTGAGATGAACCAGTCATCTCAGGCCAGGCTATATGTGTTTTAAAAAAAAAAAAAAAAAGAAAAAAAATATTTTTTAATAGCATAGGGCCTACCAAATCAGAAAAATTGGGGGCCCTGTTGCATCAGCCCAGACTGTCATTTATATTTCGGTAATTGTAAACATCAGCCTACAATGCATCAGCCTGGGTCTGATGTGGGCCCCATATAAATTTTTTTTTTTTTATATGGGGCCCACATCAGACCCAGGCCGATGCTAATCGGGACTCTTTATATTTACTCTTAATTAATTTCTATCTGATTTTTCTGGATAATGGAAGGACTCCGAAAAATGTTTAATGGTCGTGGAACACATGGACGCCCTTGGATTAGGAAAACAAATAAATAATTCTAATTGTGGAACGCATGGATGCCCATGGATTAGAAGAAGAAATAAAAATATTTCCATGCTTCTAAGTGATCAAATGATCCAAATTTGCTAAACGTCACAGCGAACGTGACAAAGTAAAGTGCGGCACAATGGACGGTCATTTTCTACTTTTTCTCTCCCAGCAGTCACAAACTCACAATGTATATAGAACTCTCAGTAATTTTGTTTTTAGGATTTTTAGTAATTTATGAGGTGTAAAAGAAACTTTTACGTGACCTATCTGTTTAAGTAGATTTTGAGCAATCTGTCCACCTATCTAAACAAGTAAACTCTATTAAAACTTTCTCACATTAACGTACGATTTAAATTACTTACTAAAAATACGAACAACAAATTGTTTAGAATCCGGATCAATGAGGTTCCCTTAGCCAAGGAAGAGAAAAAAGATAGGAAAATCCCCTTCTGACCAAGCAAAGCAGCTACCAATCTTTTGTTTTTTTTTTGTTTTTTTGGAGACTATATATGCCTGCTCCCATCATTCAACTACCATTCTTTGCACTCACTATTATTAATATCTAGCACATAAGCATCTCCATTGCCTCCCAAACACATCTCACCATTGTCTCTACATATTTTCCTGAAATTTTTGCCCCATGGCTGACTCTAAGCACTCTTCTTCCAATGGGGTTACGAAACAAACCCCATCTCAAGGTACCCTTTGAAAACGAAAATTTTCTATGCTCTGTTCTCTGCACAAGTGCATATATAATCTTAAAGTCCCGTTCATAGACAAATATAGTTCCTTTTATTTTTATTTTTTTAATCTTTTCATATATGTTCCTTGCTAGGTTTCTAGGCTACATAGTTTTTCTTCTCCCCGGGTTTTATACATATTTAAGTCCATATGCTTTTGGTCCCTCATGTTTTAGCTGTTTGGTCTGCCACATGTTTTCTCGTTTTCTGATGTTGGGTTCTTTCTTCAGAGGTAAAAAGTGAAGAATCAAAGCTCGAATTCTCTGAAGATGAGGAAACGCTTATTATAAGGATGTACAATCTGGTTGGAAAAAGGTAGCTTGACTCTCTTCTCTTCTCTTCTCTTCTGAGTTTAATTTCCATACACAAAAACAGCTTCTTAATTCAAAGCTAAATTCTGTTACTTTTGTGATCAGGTGGTCTCTAATTGCTGGAAGGATCCCAGGAAGAACAGCTGAGGAAATTGAAAAGTACTGGACTTCTAGATACTCAACAAGTGAATGAATTTACAAAAAATTTGTTGGTGCTTTTTCTCTGCCAAAAGCATACTGGGGAGCATGGTTTAACAAATTTAACAAGACAACTCTTGTTATTAGGATTCAAAGCCAGTGTGAATATATTATTCACCAAGTTCCTGTGTACAATATATCCCTTTGCGCTTGTTTTAATGTGCATAGATATTGAGAATGGCTTCAAATTTGGATTTTGTTTTTCCTTCTTTTTTTTTTTTTTTTTCAGCTGTCTTATCCCTTTGGTCTTTTAGATTTCTTTAACTCAACCTTATCCAAACGATCTCATGTTTATCTTGTTATCTGATCAGTTCTCAAAAGAGAGACTTAAAATTGACTGAAATTTCTTTCAAATGGGTTATGAGAAAATTTCTTCTAACTCAGTCTATAAAATTGTCATGTGTTTATTGAACACTTAAAAAATATATTTTTTTAATAGTTTTATTGCTAAATGTTAACAAAAAAATCATGTGTTTCTCACCGATTAAAAGAAACATAACAATTTTATAAATTAAGTTGAAAATAATTTCTACAAGGAAATGCATTTTCATTTAAAACTGGGTAGGTCATATAGATAAGTGTGGCTATCCAGCAAGTTGACAACTCAAGCACTGTAAATTCCACCATGTTCTTTGAGAAAAAACAAACATTAAACAGCCTTCCTACTTTGGATTATTCACTACCTTATTCGTGATGTTGACCAAAAAAAAGAAGTATACATTTCTCGGTCTTCTCGGCTGATATGGACGTCACTAACGAAATATATTTGGTACCTCAATTTTGTTGCTTGGAAGTAGGTATCTGGGTACATGATACCCTCACTTTTTAAGGATCCATCACAATCTCCCATCCTTAACGACGTTATTAGATTACTCTCATACCATTTAAAACCTCAAAAAAGTATTAATTACATATGTACTATTTCTTCAAAGCAATTAATCAAGTTAAAATTGAAATTTTTAAGAATTACTTATAAAATTTAATCTCACTTAACTAAAAATTAACATTAATCGACTCCTTTATAATCTCTCTCTTATGTGTAAATTATATATCTTGACAACGTGAGGCTGAGGTGTTAAACTCACACAGTCAATTTTCATATTATGCGATATAAGATGAGGAAATAAGCGTGGACTTGAGCAGCAGCAGCCTTTAATGTTGAGTCGTTAGAGTCCCACACGGAAAGCGAAGAGAACCACAGGGAGGCCGAGTTGGATACAAAAGCAAAGGCGAGGTGATTGGCTAAAGCATCTTTGCGCTTGGGGCAATGACGCAGCTAGTGAGGTTCTAACCGAGGCGCGTCTATTGCTGGTTGAAAACTATTTCCAACCCCCCTCTTAGGCCTGGGTTTGGCCCAGGCCTTTGAGAATTTCTGGAAGGGCTCCCTTTGGGGTAAAGCCCTACAATACTAGTTTAAATTTCTCTTCCCAAAAAGGCCTATAAAAGTCTCTACTTTCGTAGCCCCTATTTGTCGCATATTGTTTGGGCTAGTGTTCAAGAAGTCCACTGAACGTCAGCTACTTCCAAAAAAAAAATATATATATTGGGTAGTGTAATACGATTGTGAATGAAATTATCTCATAATTAAATTTTTTAAAACACCTTTATAATGCGATTCTAATTTACATTTTTGTGGACCCAAATTCAGATCTTTTTCTTTTTCACTCTATTTTTTGGATTTTTGAATTTCTTCACAACACACCAATTAAGAAAACGGGAAAGAGATTTTTTTTTTCTTTAATATTTAGTTTAAATTTTTAAATTTTAATTATGAGTGATAATTGTTATAATCTCATTGGTGCTGATGTGACACTAATAAAATCCGTCAAGATTTTGGATGAAAGTTTATAATAGGAACTTGAGTAATGATAACTGTCAACTTCATATCTATTTAAAATTAATGTGACTTTTAAAATTACTATTGAATTTGTGATAAATTATTATTGACTTTTGATCCAATGATGATTTTAAAGCCATTTTAATTTTGAATAGACACAAAATAGACATAAAGTTAACATGTATGATTACTCTAATAACTTATTTGTTATTTTTGCATATCATATAGAGATCTCAAAACATTTTTATACCATATGAAACTTATTACAAATCAGTGTAACCATAAGAACTGATTTTGCATTTTTTCTGTTCTTTTATTCCATCAAGTCTGTCTTATTGACAAAACACCCTTAAGTAAACTAAGGACTAAAGTCTAGGGCAACGCCCATTTATCGAATTACCAAAAACATGCCAACTAAACCTTACGTCAACGCTTATTTATTAAATTATGAAAATACTTTAGGACAACATCCATTCAGTGAATTATTAAAGACAACACCATTGACTCTTAAAAATTAAATTTTAACCAAGTATTAAACCTAAATAAAAATAGGTGGACCCAATCGACTCTTATCTCCATTGCATCAAAGAGTAAGTCGTTTAATGCAAGAGAAGGTAAGAAAACAGGGAGAAGAAACACCTACATAAGGAAACAAAATAAATCATATATAACATCCTAAAACTTATTTAACTTGTTTATGTCACATGACTTAAGTGAAACTTAAGTGTCATCCTTTTCCTATAGTCGTTTCTTCCTTTCAACTTTAGATTCCATTTAACAAGAAATTTTAAACTTCTATCACATTACTAAAAGTTCTATAAGAATTTAAATGCTACTTACTTTATTCAATGAGTAATGATATATGTGATGCAAGGTTTCTCTTTTGTCGATTCAAAATTAATGTGACTTTTAAAATTACTATTAAATTTATAATAGACAACAATTAAATTTTGATCAAATAGTAATTTTAAAAACCTCATCAATTTTGAGTAGAAATAAGAAAGACATGAGTTTAACATGTACCATTACTATTAAACTAATACAAAATCATATTCAAAAGACAAAAAAGCTAAAATAGTCAATCTGGTTGTTTACAATGTAAAAAAAGAAAGAAAAAACTTTATAAAAACTTCCATGCATTTTGAAATGATGCCACAATATTTAAAAACTCTCAATTTAAGTTATTAAACTCAAATATATATATATATATATTCAATTTCCCCACTCTATTATGAATTTGTATTAAATTTTGTCAAAATTTCTCTAAACACACACTTTTTAAAATATATAATAATAATAAATAATAATTTTATAAAAAAATTTCAAAGATTCATGAGTTGGTATTTTTAAAATTCCATCAAATCTGATCAACACTTAAATTCTTATAATTTTTTTTTTTCTTAAAAAATAAAAAATATTTAAAAATTTGGGATCTCTCCGTTAGGAGTTTAATCCAACGAATAGAAAAAATTAAAAAAATTAGAAATTCAACAACTTAAATTGAAAGTTTCTAAACTTTATGAATTTCAAACAAACAGAAGTTAGGAGAGTTTTTATAAAGCTTCCCAAAAAAAAAAAAGTCAGCAAAATTGATAGCAACCACTGCTAAAAGCCCAAGGTCCAAGCTCCCTCCACAGGCTTTAGTTATTTATATCAACAATATAATGTCGGTAATAAGAAGATGAGATGTAATACCAACTTCAGCACTATTAAAAGGAAATGATACCAACTTCAGAACACACCAAGATTGATAACCCAGCCTTTACATACTTTTGCTAAAGGGACCTGACCATTACCTTCATATTCCATGACTGGAAATTAAGGCATGTCAGGCAGAAGTTATTGCTTGACGAGTAAGTAAACCCAAAAAACAGATGCAAGAGAGAAATACATTTTGAAGGATGCATCTACAGACAGAAAGTGGTCATTTCAAATATAGATTTACATAGAAACACTATTAAATCCATGTTAAAAGTATAACGCGACAAAATATAAATGAGCTATTCGCTGTGCATTACCAAGTACATGTCATAGTTATTGAACTTTTACAGCCCCAATTGTGATTTGAGTGGGTTGTTGCTCAATGACAGGCACTAATCATGACAAAGACAAAGTTGCTAAAAGTGATAACTTTTAGCAGAACACCAACTAATACCGGGGTCGCATCATACATTGCTTTGTCTATATAACTTAGTGTCAAGTACTTGCTTACCGCACATTGCACAGACACCTGCACAACAAAACACATTTAAGAAGTTTCTTATTACCAAACTGCATAAATGCAAACCTCCAAACAGATGAGCAACATAAAATAATAGTGGGTGTGTTTGGTAAATGGTTTTGATTGAGAAAAAAATGAATGAATTGATTGATATGATATTAAGTAGAATGAAATTTTAAATTTTTTGTGAAAAAAAAGTAAAGAATTGTTTAGTAATGTGTTGAAAGGAAGTTGATTTTCTAAGAAAAAAATTCAAAAGTTATTTGCCAAGCGATGCCAGTACCTTTGGAATAAGCACAAGTGTGACAGTACTTTCCATCCTGGTGTACTTGCTGCTTGCATATGATGCATTTGGTAGTTCCATAAGGAGTCCACCTACAAGCAAAAAAGAAAATGTGGATAAGATTATGAAATTCAACACCTAAATCATCTACACCGAAAATTGAAATTAATATGCAAAATTAACTACAGACTTCCCGTGTATATAGAGGCACTTTACGCTTTTAATGATATATCGACTACTTATAAAAAAAAATATATGCAAAGATGTCAAATGACCAATTGACGTTCATTAGACAGATCTGTTTATTGTAGTTAATGTTGTATATTAATTTCAATTTGCATGACAAAGAGGTCAAAAGCTCAATTGAACGCAAAAAGCAAGTCCAAACTATAACTCAACTAAGCCGTGATCCTAACTAATTGTGGGTCAGCTTCATGAATCCCTTTTACATTATTCAACATTGCCTAAGTCCCAGTGATCTCTATCTAAGGCCATACTCATTGTTACAAGAAACTTCAATCTATAACTGCACAAGTTTATACAAAATTATGCAACCTCATCAAATATCTTATAACTCATTGGAGCTATGTCAAAGATATACTTTTATTTTCGCTATACACCTTCAGTGAAATTTGTGACTTATACTCATTATTAATTTCAGTCAAAAAGATAAGATCATGGAATAAAATGCCAATATAATCTTTTCTCATTGTACATCAGGCACAACTCAACTGATTTTAATTTTTTGACTAAACTATTTACACAGTGATTATAATTTCAATGTGAATCCACAGCCACCAACTGTAACTATTGAAAATTTAAGAATCAGGAATTTGTTGGATGAGTAGTAACATAGCGAGCGAGAGAAGCGCAACAAGCAAAAACCTAAGATCCACCACTATGGCGCATGGTAGGAAAGAAAAGCATACTAGTTAACAAAATCAAAGAACCAGATGTGAGCATACAAAACATACAAAGACAAACGTTGTTCAAGATCCAAAAGGTTCACTTATATTGGGAAAAAAAATCTTATTTGACTAGTACAGTCATATCACAAGATAACAAGATCACTAGTTGCAATAACTAGTTTGCTTGCTACTTAAAAGGATCAATGTGTAGTAGTAAACTAGTCTAGTAACAACACTGTTACAGTACATAAAGAGCACAACGTCTAGTCTCAGATTCTCGGTTTCAAGAAACAGGTAGCCAATTCAGTTTTTGCAACACCCCCTAAGGACCCTATAACAGGATTAATCAAATGAAGTCTGCACGACAATCTTAACTTTGTTGCCGAAAATAACAGTAATCAAAACCCCCACATACTGCGGTCACAAAACAGGCATTCTATCATGCAATAAACACCAACATCAGGGTAAACTCTGTATCCCACTTCTTTCACCAAACACTGCAAAATCAAGGCAAAATGCAATTGATTACATGGATTTGACCATAATAGAATACTATTGCAATGAATTTATCTTAGTGAATCAAATTACCACAAAATTACCACCAACAACCATGGCCCATTATCTTTTTCTTTCTTTTTTGTTTCTCTTCAATCCCAACATCTTAACCAAAACAAGCAAAACATTCAACAAAGCAAAAGAACATATATTTAAGCCAAGTACTAACTAAAATAAAAAATAAAAAATAAAAAAGAATATAATACAATAAAATTGGAAAATTTCACCCGAGAGAAGAAAATAACCTGTTCTTTTTGGAGAGGAGCTTGTTCTCGTTGATCTTGCGGCCACCGCCTTCAGTGGTATTGCTCGCTCCTTCTTTCCACTTGTCCGGCACTATCACCTTCGATAGCTTCTTCTCACCTACACACAACCCAACCCAACCCAAAATCAAAACAAAATTTACAAACAAAAGTTTAAAATATCAAAAGCCTATCATCCAAACTACATGATTTCAATTAGAGGAACATCAATCGCAGAGGTAAAATCACAAAACGCTTACACTTCTCGCACACCATCGTTGTCCTCTCTGAATTTTGTTGCTTCTCTCTCTCTCTCTGATAATCGGAGCCCTAATCTCTCACAGGACCCAGAGAAGCCCAAATAGGTCGATTTACCG
>FXXK01001969.1:33474-91880 GCA_900184695.1 Betula pendula
AAGAGAGAGAGTAATCAGAAGTCACCTAATTGTAGAACCGAGACTGCTTTATAGCATATGGAACGCCTTGAATTAGTAACATCATAACATAGGGAAACTTTTTATCCCCGTCCTAATTTAGATCGCATGGGTTGTTCTTGTAATTATTTTTTAAAACGTCTAATTTAATTTAAATTTTAACAGTTGAGGTGCGTGACATTAAACACTTTTAAATTTAATTCGATTTTAATATTAAGAGTATTTTAAAATTAAAAACAATGAAAAATAAGGAAGCAAATGAAATTCTCCTTAGAAATATGATGTGTATGAAAAATAATATTCTATGCCCCTCCTCCCCCTTCCCTCCCCCCAACAAAAAAAAAGAATAAAATTTTTTTAAAATTTTTTTTGGAGAATCACAATTGTATGTATATATATGTGTGTGTGTGACGGAGTCAGCCAGGCCGGCTTGATAAACATTCCGAGGCTAAGGCGAGAAGTTTAAAAGTGAGTCTTTTTTTTAAAAAAAGAAATTAATATTATAATTTTTATTTAAAAATCATTATTCTCGCTTTTTGGGACACAAATGATTTATTTCAGTTTTATATTAAGTTTTCTAATATTCCCTTTTCAATTGATAATATGGGTTAATTTTATTTAATTTTTCTTGTGACATTGTTGATCTTAGGTAAGATTTTATCAATTTTTATTTTAAAAAAACTTCTTTTTGCAGAAACATGTATTGTCAATAAAATTATATAAGCGTACATACATTAGGAAAAGAATCAAGCTTTTTATATAATTTTGTGTCATTGAGCACTTCTCTTATTTGTAAAATTTCATTTAAATTTTTATTCTGAAAATTTCTAAAACCATTCAATATCAAATAATATTATAATTCCTTAATTAGAGAATTTGACTTAATTAGGATTTAAATATTTTTTAGGGAATAAATCCTCCCATTAAATTTATTTCATTTGGGGGGCCTTAAATTAGAGAATATTTACTATAATTAGGTACTAAATATTTTTTGTATGAAATAAATCTTTATTAATATTTTTAATTAATTGAAGGCTCTTATTAAGAAAATATGTACTATAGATGTAGGGCTTAATATTATTATTATTTTTTGGAAAAATATTTAATTAACTGGGCATTATCAATTGGAAGCCTTAGGCGGCCGCCTAATCCAGCCTAAGGGTTGAGCGCCCTGCTGATACATAATGATTTCATAAATCATTACTTTTTAAAAATTTAAACAGATAAAATGATAACTTGATTTAATTATTTAATTATATTTTAATAATAAAGTATTGCTGATATTCAAAAAAAAGAAAAGGAAGAAGAAAGGAAAATAAAGGTGCTAAGCTTGCAAATAATTCAATTATAAAAAATTAATCATAATAGTTGGTTGTCGTCATTCTCAAACCTTTAGAGCGTGATGGGGAATATAAATTTAATTAATATTTTAATTTTCATCTCACTATTGTTTCCACTCGATTGATGTAATAGTGCGCTCAATCTTTGAATTTTTTTATTTTTAATAATACTAATCTAAAATATTAATGAGTAGTGCGCTCAAGTAGCATTAATCCACCAATCAACAAATTCATACCAAAAGATTTTGGAATATAAAGCTTGATACTAAAGGTCTCATCCCTCCTTACTTTAATCAAAACTTGTGCCTGGTCATGTCAATGTCAATGGTCCATGATGGGGAATCAAAGACATTTTTAATTTATCATGTAAATTAAACCTCGGCACTGAACTGAGTTAGAGGGCATGCATGAGGATGAGCGCTAGCTACTCGACTGTCTGAACTAAAGTATCATTGTTTTACTATAAAATATATAAAAAAAAAACGTACCATGATTTAATACAGGCAACTAGCCCCTTCTCGTCCTTTTAGCTTGTCGAAGCATGATTGAATGAAAACACAAAGCAAGATTAATATTAAATTTTAAATTATTATTAAATTTTTATTCATAGATAATTTTAAATTACAAAACGAATAATCCTTCTTAAGTTTTTCTTCTAACTTGGAAGAGACTCTCAGTTTTTCTTCGATCTTGCCCGAAAACTTTTCTCTTAAATGTTTCCCATATGAGGCACTTGTTTTGTTGTTGATTTTTTTCTTTTTATTTTTTTAATTTTTCTCTTGTGTGTTACTGTCTCCCATTCTATATGTGTGCATCTGCTTGTTGTCGAGACAAGATATCGTTGTCCTTTGAGCTAGCATTTGGGCACCCGCAGGACAATGGATATGAAACTCTTCGCTTCGGTCCGAATTGATCAGCTTATTTACGACAGTGCTTTCCTTCTTGTTGCGGTATCCATCTTCCTGGTTGCCGTTGCAAAAAAAATTCTCTGGCATGCTCTTTGTATTTGCATCAGAAAACGCTTTGGTTGAGGTCCTTTCTTGGCTTCAGTTCAAGATACAGTGGACGAGCAATCTTTGTCATATTTCAATTATTTGTTTGTCTGGTTTTTAACTATTGTATTTTCTGTTTGTGCCTTGTTTCTTGGGAGCACCCATTTCTTTTTGTTTCTGCTAAACTAATAGGTTAGGAGAAATGATCCTATAGTTTGCTAATCCAAAGCAGGGATATCGCATAGCCCATGTACATGTAGTGGGTTCAGAAGAGAAGCACTCAAATTAAATGAAGGAAAAATTCATAAATCATTAGAACGACAGATTCTTTAGAGTTAAATTAGCGGGTAAATTAATATATACTGGTGTATATATATCAATAAATGACCAATTTCCACTAAAGAATAGGCGATCATTCAATTCAGGCCATTCAGTATATACCCAATTTCTATAGCACTACCGTATCACGACCAAAATTCAGCAGGAACACAAAAAAGTGCACAACTCAGAAAGAAGAAAAACAAAAATAGTAAACTTTAACCTCGATTGAGTTACGGGATCATCTAAAGCTTCTCTCCTCCCAGCTGCTCTTCCTTGCCCGCTTCTTGACCTTATATAATCACCCCTCAATTGCTGAGAATTGTGGCTCCAGGAGGACGGCCGTAGCTTTGCGATTCGGAGGAACATTTCCTGGACGTCTGTGTTGTTACATATCCACCGAAGACGTAGGTGGACGGCAGGAGATGTTAACTGCATGGGTTTTCCCCCCCGTCAAGAAACGGAATTGGTATACATTTTCTACTGCTATTTCCCTCCGTCTCTCAAGTATTTTTCAGCAGAATTAGCAAAATAATAACTAAAAAAATTTAAATATTTATTTAGTTACTATGTTTTTTATATAGGTACATTCCACATATTTTTTATTCTATTCTTTATTTTCATTAAATATTATTTTAGCGTAGGATGAGTATGTAAAAAAAAGGGAGAGAGAGAGTGAAATAAAGTGGGGAAGAAAGAAAAATATAAAAAACTTTTTGTAGTAGCAATAGTGAATAGCTTAGCTCTGTCTATTTAATTATTTCACTAATTTACGCTAAATAACGAAAAATGTTATAAAGTAACTCTTATGTTGAAATATAAAACGTGTTCATATGTCCAGATTTGATTATTATGAATTATTTGCTATTTATTGGATACTTTCACTTTTTTAAATTACTATTAAATTTATAGTTCATGTGATGGTTCTTAGAACACCATTTAATGATAATTTCAAAGTGAGAAAATGGTAAGAAGCTAGAGGGAAATGAATCCATCACTGATCAAGTGAAACAACGTTGGGTAGTAATTTGGGTCGTGAATAACTGTAAATTAAAGTCAAGACTAGGGTGGTCTGGGCTGGATGTGAAAAGAAGAAGACAGAGCAGATTAGATGATCTAAGAGTTGTAGCATTGTCGTCCGAGAAGAGAAAAGTAGAGGAAGAGATGGCTTTGAGCTTGCTGTCTCTGAGGGAGTGATGCGTTTTATGTGGAGGTGGATGCGTTTTGGACTTACAGAATATATTGTGGTAACCAAGAACCAATATGTTAAGTTAGGTTTCGGTTGCAATTGTTTTTCTGTTGTAGTCCATGTTCTTTCCGCAACAGAGACCAACATGCGAGTGACAGAAGACCCTACGAATAGAGAAAAGATCCATGCTGTCCTTACTAGCTCCATTCATTATTTCCATCGACTCTTTCATTTTTTATTTTCGAATTTCTGTAAATTAATGTGGATGCCAACAAAAACCTAGAAATTGAAGCAAAGCCAATACTTGTGGATAAGGAAGAAGAGTAATAATTGAATATACAAAACTAAAATCTGTCATCCAATATTTTATCATGCATTGTCCTTCAGTACTACGTATCTCTTCATACATGCATATACTAAATAAAATCTAAAAACGCTGATGATAGGTCTCATGCTTTGTGTGTTCCCGTAAACATTCTTGTCTCTCTCGTATTGAGGCTGTACCAATTAATGTGGTATCTAGGAAGAGAAGGGAGCTGATGAGAGAGCTTCAAAATATTACCTTCCTTAACTTCACCGAATTCTTGCACGAAAGAATAGACTTAGCTTTCCTTAGTTTGGATACCATATACCAGCTTTCTTACTACTCGTGACGCTTTTTGTGCACTCGTTTGTAAGCCACAAGAAAAGGGCACCTCTTCCCTGCTGGCCACAGGTGGCCCTTCTTTGAAGTGCTTTCCCGCGGAGGTTTGTACATGTTGGGGCATGGAGGAGAGGGATCTTTTATGTCACGAGTCCGTGATTTCGATGATGTTAGTTTAAGGGCATGTAGATGTAGTCTTCTTAACATCGATAGCGAGGGCACGGTCTTTGATGGGCGATCTTACGCGCGAGCTGCCAGGCTGGAGAAGACGAACTGCACGCGAGGGGCCAGGGAACTATTTGTGTGCCCTCTTCCTTTTACGAAGGAATATCACCTTGTCTGAGGCCATTCCAAATTTGAGATAGAGTACCATTTATAAGTTACCTATGCATAGGAGACATTACTCACGGACGATTCGGAGACAAAATTGCAGCGGCTGGAAGCTATGCGAATATATAAACTTACTTATGGCCATCTCATCCTCGGATTCTCAGAAAACGAGACTTGCTTGGGTGCAGAGAACATCCTGGTTAATAATAAATGATTATTCGGGCAATGTCAAGGACTAGATGAATCGACTAATCGTGTGTTCATCTAGCCTACTTTGCACTTCTTTCACAAATGCGACGCGGAGGTGCGAGATAGTGGGATCAATTTAATGCAGTTGCCACATGGGACATAGCAGATCTGGCCATGTTTTTCTTTGTGCACAAATTTTAGTATCATTCTGTACATCTTCATAGAAAGGGTCGTGATAAATATAGTAAGTGATGACCTACTTTGTTTTGATGGTTATTTAAAATATGACAGATATGTGACCATAATTTAAGAAATTTCTATTCGATTTAATTTGTATTCATGGTTTCAGTATAATTATTGGGTTGGTAGATCGAACGATGATGCTTCATTACTAATTCAATGGTAACATCGTTTAAGCGATCGATGTACTGATGGCAATTGGCATTAACATCCATGGCCTTTTGGGGTCCCAACCAGTGACCACTCACAAGAAAGACGTCCTCAAACCATTTCCTTGAAATTAGTATATACATGCATGTCTATCTTGTCAGTACATGTGCGCGCACTTCTGTCGACAAGTGAGATGCCTTGATCACATTAATAATATCACTTTAAAGATAAATGATTGATGAATTTCTGGATATTATCAGAAGACACATACATTCCTTGCGTATATGTGTATTATTTATTTGGGAGCTTATACAGACATTATCTTTGAGCTAGATTAACTTGGTTCTTTGCAAGCTGCTAACCTTATGCATTATAGGAGAACTTTGTTTATTACTCAAGTTATGTATTTTTAACGTCAGTTATGATTCCAGCTTATACTTATAATAAATCCTTATAATATAGTATGGCGTTCCTCATTTCAAAAAAAAAAAAAAAAAAAAAATAGAAAAGAAAAAAAAAAGGTCCTATGAATTCAATGGAAGGTTAAGAGCAAATTGAGTAATCATTGTAAAAGAACCTTTAGAGGAAAAAAAAATTGAAATGATTCTTTTTGTTGATTTAGAATGATCCCTCAAAAGGACATAATTCTCCAATTTGGGTTGGAGAAATGTTTTCAATTCATTTATAAAAATGACATGTAATCATTTAACATGTGAGATGTACATACTTTTTTAATAGTAAAATAAATTGAAATTTTTTTTATTAAACCATATGCATCTCATATGCTATTAAAAAAAAGTGACACGTGTCAGTTTTATAGATAAAAAATGTTTCCTAACATTCTCCAATACTATCTTTTAGCATTCTTGCCCCATGTAGTAAGTCTACATATAATGATTTTTTTTGCTTTTTTGTTTTGAATAAAAAATGAAAAATTCACATACCCTCTCAAACTACATCAATTGACAATGTTCCATCTCAAACTTTCAATTGTAACAATGTCCCCCCTAAACTACAAACAAATGACAACGTCCCCTACAATGGCAACAAAAAGACAAAAATAATCCTACAGATTTTCAATAAGACCAAATACCATTTTTTAAAAAGTAATTTTTAAAACAAAATCTTATTAATTTTAAAATTTTGAATTTGGCTAATTGGGTTGGAATGTTTATTTTTTTAGTTTTAGTTTTTTCTAACCCTTATGAATTCGAAAATAATAATAATAATAATTTTTTTAAAAAATAATTATAATTTTTTTAAACGAAAATGTTTAAATTTTTTTTATTCTTGAAATTGTCCTATTGGTTTGTAGTGTTTTTTTTTTTTTTTAAAAATAATTTTGTTTGGTTTGTTTTATTTTTTATTTTTTAGCTTTAGTCTTTTTCTAGCCCTTATGAATGTAGTGTATTTTTTTTTTTAATTTTTAGTTTAGTTTTTTTAAAGAATTATTATTTTTTATTTTATTAAGGTATTTATATCCTTTAGGGGGACATTGTCACAATTGAAAGTTTGAGGGAGATATTGTCAAATTGGGTGGTAGGTTGAGGGGGATATGTAGACTTTTTTCAATAAAAAAATATTGGGACCTCTAGCTCTAATACCATGTTAAATCACCATTTATCCGATAGGAAGAGTAATAGGTGAGGCTCAACCCGTAAAATTTTTAATTGAAATGTGAAGTAAATGACCAAGACATGGTTCAAACTCAGGACCTCTGCTTTGATACTATAATAAATTACTACTTATCCCAAAAGCTTAAACTTATAGAAAGAATAAATTTAATTATTTAATAAACTTAATAATTTGAGCCAGTTTTATGGAATGAGTTAGGCTCAAAAATTCTTTCATGGTATCAAAGCCTATCATAATGACGAATGAGCCCGTATTACTTACTCCGTGACAAAAACCAAAAAAAATATTGGCCTACATATAAGGAAAGATGTTGAAGAATAATCCAACATCGCCTGTAGACAAGATTTTGGACATGTTTATAAAGTTTAGCAACTCTCTTCCATATAGCTAATTTTATGGGATGAGTTAGGTCCACAAATTTTTCAAGTGAAATTTTCTTAAAAAATTATTATTGACTATCAAAATGAGGCAATTAATCAGGAAAGAACAAAAAAAAAAAAAAAAAATGAGGGCAATTGGAGGAATGCTCTCATTTCATTTTTTTCCCTTTAATTTAAATTTATTTGCAACATAAATTTCAACACGCTTGTTGATTGTAATAATCTTTCTTTTCCTTTTGACATAATGCAAGCCGTACGTAAAACTATCATGTCAACCACAAAAAAAAAAAAAAAAAATTACTTATAGCCACTCTTATGGGTGGCCCACCAATCTCGTGTGGGTAAAGGTATGGTTGATCAGCCTTATTGAGCCACCACGATAACTCTAACTAGTGAGATTTGGCGGTCATGACTGTCAAATTTAGTGCTCACGGCCATTGTATCTCTTCGATCTAAACCTAGTGGTCATAATATATATATATATTATTGAATATAAAATAATATGTCGCCAAACCACACTGGTGCGTAAGGGAGGTCCAGTAGTCTTTGCTAAACATCTTTTAAAAATGAGTAATTTTACTTTTTTTTTTATTTATTATACTTATTTTACACATGTTAACTTATCGGGTTTTAAATAATTTTTCTTTTGTTTTTATAATTAACATAAAATTTTATTGATAACACGTCGCTTCAATTAATATAAAATGAGTGCCAAAGACTCTTTTCTCAAAAAAAACAAAAATACAACAAAAAAAAGTGCGAAGACTAGCATTCATATCCTCAACATTATTCAAGTCGGCCTTCAACACCGCGTCACCGGCACTCGGCCACTCCCATATCCCTCCGCCACACGGAAATAAAATAAATATTAGGGGCAAGTAATTCCCCCTAATATTTTATTTTATTTCCGTATGCGGAGGGATATGGGAGTGGGCCGAGTGCCGGTGCCGCGGTGTTGAAGGCCGACTTGAATAATGTTGAGGATATGAATGCTAGTCTTGGCACTTTTTTTGTTTTTTTGGGGGAAAAGAGTCTTACTTATTTTATATTAATTGATGTTACGTGTTATAAATAAATTTTTATATTAACTATAAAAAATAAAAATAAAAATTACTTAAATAAGGGTAATAAATAGAAAAAAAGAGTAAAATTACGCACTGTGTGGTTTGGCGACATAGTATTGTTATATTTAGTAGAGTAATGATACAAGTCATCATCTTTATTTATTTTGTGTCAACTAAAAGTAATGTGACTTTTAAAATCACTATTAGATCAAAAATTAATAATTATCGATAATAAATTCAATAGTGACTTTAAAAGTCACATCACTTTTGATTGACATAAGATAGACATAGAAGATGACATATATAATTACTCTATTCCGTAACATATATATATATATATCACAAATTCTCTCATAGTGGGCACCACCTCTAATTATCACATAGGGTGATTGTGACCACTAGGTCCAAATCGAAAATGAGTAATTATACAAGTTACCTTTTACATCTACCTTATGTCAATAAAAAATAATGTAACTTTTAAAATAATCATTAGATCAAAAGGTAATAATTATTGATAATAAATTCAATAATAATTTTAAAAATCACGTCACTTTTAGCTAACACAAAATAAATATAAAAAATAACATCCATAATTACTCTTTGAAGAGATACAATGGCTGTAAACACTAAATTTGACGGTCATGACCACCAAATTTCACTAGTGAGAGTGATCGTTGTGGCCCAATAAGGGTGATCAACCATACCTTTACCCACATGAGATTGATGGGCCACCCAAAGAGTGGCTAAGTAAAATTTTTGTTTTTTTTTTTTTTTATCAGTGGTTGACATGACACTTCTACGTACGGCTCGCATTATGTCAAAAGGAAAAGAAAGATTATTATTACAATCAACAAGGGTGTTGAAATTTATGTTGCAAATAAATTTAAATTAAAGGGAAAAAAAATAGAAATGATTTTTTAAGAAAATTTCATCCTTTTTTTTTTCTAATTAATTGCCTCATCTTGATATTCAATAATAATTTTTTAAGAAAATTTCACTTAAAGAAATTTATGGGCCTAACTCATCCCATAAAATTGGCTTTATGGGATAGGGTTGCTCACACCTTATAAACATGCTCAAAGTGTTGTCCATAAGCGATGTATGATTATTCTTCAATACTCTCCTTCATGTGCAGGCTAATATTTTTCTTGGTCCTTGTCACGGGGTAAGTAGTGTAAGCTCATTCGTTATTGTGGTAGGCTTTGATACCATGAATGAATTCGTAGGCCTAACTCATCCCATAAAACCAGCTCAAATTGATTAAATGATTAAATTTACCTATTTTTATAAGTTTTTGTGATAAGTGATAATTTATTATGGTATCAGAGCGAAAGTCCTGAGTTCGAACTTTGTCTTGATCATTTACCTTACATTTCAATTAAAAATTTCATAGGTTGGGCCTCATCTATTAAAAGGGAGTTTAAGCCCACAAGTAAGGAGAAGTGTTAAAGTATTTATTAAATTTACTCTTCCTATTAGCTTAAACTTTTAGGTAAATGGTGATTTAACATGGTATCAGAGCCAAAGGTCCTAAGTTCGAACCTTGACTCCATCATTTACCTCTCATTTCAATTAAATATTTAAACTTTTTGGATAAATAGTGATTTAACATTACTTATCTTCCACAAACTATCATATATTTTAGGATAGAGTTTCCATCTAAATTGGATTGGAAGAACTTCCTTCAACCCAATCTTTTTTTATTCAAAACAAAAAAGCAAAAAAAAAAAATCATTAGATGTAGACTTGTCACATGGGGCAAAAATGCTAAAAGATGGTATTGAAAAATGCTAGAAAACATTTTTTTTTTATCTATTAAAATGATACGTGCCCATTTTTTAATAGCATATGAGATGCATGTGTTGTTTTAATAAAAAAAAAAATTTCAACTTTATCCCTACTATTAAAAAAATATGTATATCTCACATATTAAATGGTTACATATCATTTTTATAGATTAGGTTGAAAAAAAATAATCCAATCCAATTTAGAAAACTATATCCTTATGAGTGAATTTCTTTTACAATGATTACATAATTTGCTCTTAACCTTCCATTGAATTCATAGGACCTATTTAGTTTAAAGAAAGATATACTAAAATAAGATCTAAAAAGTAAACTACTTTGAAAGAACCAGTTCAAGCAGTAATGGTCGTAACCCAATAAAAATTACACTGAATTTTGTTTTTTAATCAAAATTCACTCATTTATAANCGTGTCACTTTTTTTAATAGCATATGAGATGCATATGTTTTAATAAAAAAAATTTCAACTTTATTTTTACTATTAAAAAAGTATGTACATCTCACATGTTAAATGATTACATGTCATTTTTATAAATTGAATTGAAAACAATTTCTCCAACCCAAATTGGAGAATTATGTCCTTTTGAGTGAATCATTCTAATCACAACAAAAGAAATCATTTCAATTTTTTTTTCCTCTAAAGGTTCTTTTACAATGATTACTCAATTTGCTCTTAACCTTCCATTGAATTCATAGGACCTTTTTTTTTTCTTTTCTATTTTTTTTTTTTTTTTTTTGAAATGAGGACCTATTTAGTTTAAAGAAAGATATACTAAAATAAGATCTAAAAAGTAAACTACTTTGAAAGAACCAGTTCAAGCAGTAATGGTCGTAACCCAATAAAAATTACACTGAATTTTGTTTTTTAATCAAAATTCACTCATTTATAATTTATACTGAATAATTCAATAAATCGAATAGAAATCTAATTTTCATATCGTTAATAATGGTACAAAAAATACACCTTATGCGGATGTAAAATGAAAAATTGAAAAAATTGGATTAAGCCCAGGGACTCAATGAACACTCCCCGGGCAATTTTGGGTAGCGTTCATAGTCCTTGCAATAATCATATATAACCAGGTTTCTCTGCACCCAAGCAAAGTCCGTTTTCTGAGAATCCGAGAGATGCCAAGCGTTATATTGATCCCACCAATTGTCAGTCGTGGTTGAGACGCATGCAGGATAAGGGTCCTCCCATTGGCAGCCCTCGACGCTGAAGTCCTTGTAAGAGGACACAAATGGGGCCCTGGTCCAGTTCGTCTTCTCCAGCCCACCTCGCGTCGCCCAGTCGTCGGCGTTCCATATGCTGGAAAACAAGTACATGGGCTTCTCGTTGGGGAAGAAGTCGTTTGCTTCCCCATTGTTCTTGAACACCCTCATCGGAACGCTATCCACAAAAAAGCTGTTTCCGCATTTCAAAACACAGAAATTCTAGCCACTGAGTTTCACTTCCCCAAAAGAAAAAAAAAAATGATCTCGATCGGTGCAGTATACACGTGCTGAATGTGATTGGTTAAAGTTACCTGCTTATTCATCAAAAAAAAAAAAATGTGATTGGTTATGGTATTAGTCGTGTGTGTCATAGATGAACGAGAATCTTTTACAACTGGCTGTTATGATTTTAAAATTGGTTATGAATAAGTGCAGTATGTTGTTGAGATCCTAATTCATATTAATTTGATTTTCATATTGTTAACAATTTGACCACAAATATAAGAGAATTATTATGAAATCCATTTGCGTAAAAATGGGCAAACTGCTTGAGAGATTTGCTTAAATAGAGTCTATAACAACTCTCTTATATTTGTCGCCTAAATTAATGGAGATCTATCTATGGTATCTATGAATGAAAATCTCTAATAATTAGCTACCCAAATTGTATGTAATTTGGAGGGTTGTAGGGTTTATTTGCTCGAGGATGATGGATCCCACAGTTTGAACTGTATAAAGTAGATGAGTCCTATAGCTTTTAATTTGTGAGACTGCGTATAATTTAGACAGAGATCTTAATCTTAGGTTTAAATTAACCTTTGAGAAAAAATATTGTCGCAATTTGTTAAATTAAAGTCTCATTTAAGAGATTTTCGAGATATTTATCTCCAGGATAGTCCACAAGCCCTCCCTCAAAGGGCCCAAGCTTATATTACCGGTTCCCATATGTCTACCTATGTTGATTATAGTAAAACTATTTCATCATTGTGGAAATTTTACTACTTGCCGGATTAGAAATCTTATTGTCTTCTTTGGTAGGATTGTGTAATCTCTTAGATTGTGAATTATGTTATTTCTTTATTGTAAATCTTGATTTTCTTCAAAGAAGATTATTTTTTACTTATAAATGAAGTCTATGTAAATGGGCTATACTCGCATTGTATCTAGAGATAATTTGAAGTTTCATAACAAAAGAGAGAGCTTCGTTGTACGTTTTCATTCTTGCCCTTTGTTTTCTGATCATGAATTCTTATGCAGAAGTGGGAGAATCAATGAGTGGCTTAAAGAAAAAAGGGTCTGAAAGGAGTGAGAGAGAGAGAAACTTACACAATCTGGTGGTTGTTCCAGAGGATGGAATAGCTATGGAAATCCTCGGTGGGGTCGAACCAAAGCATGTGCCTCATCTCACGGCCACCAATTCCATTCTTGTACACGTTTGTCTGAATCAGATAGGGCTCCCCGGTCCTATTCCCCAAGAACTCAAAATCCAACTCATCTCTCGTTGGCCCTGCCCCATTTTCCGTGCACATCTACGACATTCACATGTGCTATGAATATTAATAAGAATGAAGAACACAAGCTTTTCAACATTGGGTGCATCTGATATTTCTTAAAAATCTCCAGAAATTAAATCTCAAAAACTTACATAGTAAGCTGTCACTACGCCGGCAGAGTCACCTCCGACCAACTTCAGCTTCATGCTAAACCACCCAAATCTATATTTTTGCTTTGTTTCAAACCCGCAGCCTATCCAAATTAAAAAAATACAGAAAAATATATACTATTATAATCACAAAGATTGCCTTTCAAACTAAAGCAAAGAATCTTTGTATTTGTTTACCTGTTTCTTTGTCCAAGGCGAGATACCATGTCTGCCCATCTCCGGAGGTTGTAAAATGGTTCTCAGACCACATTATATTGAAGTTATCTTTAAATGATCCTGTCGAATCAGCTGCTTCTGATACAAAGCCAGAGGCAGCCATTAGAGCTGCAATGAAAAGAAGAGTGGGCATTGCAGAAACTCTTCTTTTCATTTTCGGGTGGGGGACTTTGGGGGAAGAGATTAGAGGAGGAGACTCTTCAGCTGGATCTCTGAGAAGGAGATGTGCATTAATTGATCTGTATTTGAAAAAGGATTTTTCACATGAAGATTGGACCTGTATTGGTATTGGCTGGCTGATCAATTATTTAGTTATTAAATATGTACAATTTTGCCCATATCACGTAAACTCCAATCTAAAATAAAAAATAATAATAATAACAAAAAAAGAAAAAAAAAAAAAGGAGTAATAAAAGAATTAATCAATATGCATATTTTGATGTATTATCTTTTATGTACATCTATTCTTGTATAGTTAATATCATATTTAATAATCATCTCTTAATTCATATCTATTCAAAATCAATTATAAGAATAAAAATAGTAATTTGTAGATTCAAAATTTCTCAATTTATCATTTTTCATAAGAAAAAATGATGAATTATGGAGTCTGATCTCTATGTCCACAAGAGATTCGTGGGCAAAGTTCACTCAAGACAAGAGCCCCTCTCTTGTAGGGGATGGTATGCCCTTGCCTAAAGTTTTAGGGGACGGGGTTTCGATATTTGATTTTTGAAATTGTATCCCTAGTAATAATAGAATAAAGTGACATATATAGTCATTATGTTGTAAATTTCGGGGTATTTTAGTATCTTGGTCATAATGAAAAATTGCACAACTTCATAGACGTGGCCTTAGTTAAGATGATACACAAATTTGACATTAATCATGTCTATTTTTATCAATTATATAATTTGATTAGTTGCTTTCAATCATTTTCTTTTGTTGTGTATTGCACTAAAACACTTTGAACCGACATGGGCAATTTAGGAATTGAAGTAAAAATTATTATTGGAGAATAGAGATATAAAACAAAAAAAAAAAAAGGCTAGGGAGGTGGAAGTCGTGGGACTGAGGATAGCCAGGCTGCCCTCCAGTGGGTTTTAGCAGAATCAAAATGGAGGTGGGGTCAATGTGTCGCATCTTAAGAGCGTGAGTGATTTTGATTGGGCATATAATAATCAGAAAGTTCTCAGATTTGACAACTGGAATTGGGGTGCGTAGGATCTAGCCGCTAGTATAATTAGATTTAGGCACTTGGAAAAATACAAATAAAAAATCTTAATTTCGTTTAGCAACACCTTTTAAGGCAACTTTTTACTTTTTTAAAAAAATTAAATAAATAAAATATTGACAAACAACTTTATATAAAAATTATTTTTATATTTATATCACAATTTAAAAAGAAGGCTTTCTAAAAAATTTGTACTAAGCGAGCCCTTAATCGTTTATTAGGAATTACTGTTATTAAGGTTTTCAAATTTTTATGATTTGGACAATTTAAGATAGAAGTTTGCCAAGTTTACCTATTTTGGGCAAATGAGTCCAAAGGTCGCATTCGTGTGTCAAGATTTAAATCATGTTAAGTGATGGGTAAATAAATAAGATTTTTCAATTTTAACCTATTAAACTTTGAATGTCGATTTTGCAGGTTATATAAAAAATTACAAGTCTTAAATGTTGCGTGAATAGATAAAAAATTATACTGGTCAATTATAATTTGATTCATTTAATTAAATTAATAAAACAACCCAACCTTAATTCACTAATTTTATGTTAAATTTTATATCAGGTTCTCAAATTTTGTTAAAAATGATCAACATTAAGCGAGTCTTAACATTTTATTAGCAATTAAGGACAGATAGATCCACATCCCCGTCTAAATTTCAATGGCAGAAAATCCGCCTGCAAAAATTTGAACATTCTAATAACATGGATCTCATCCCTAAACTTTGCTTTAAGACTTACATTAGATTTAGTCAAAAGTTAAGCCATTATGGTTGTCTACCCATCTTTGTATTTCTTTGTACTTTTATGTGGGTAAACCTTATTAAACAAGAATATTTACCAAAAGAAGTGAAACTGTGGCCTGCTTTCTTGGTACTAAAAATGACCAACATGCCGATTACAAAAACCAAGAAAAGGTTGGATATGCTGCAATGAAATGTCCTTCCTTGTCCTCATCAAGCCAGACTCTCCAAGTGGGTATTATTAATAGCCATCGAACATGCAAAAGCTTAATTATACGAAACGTTTGATTGAAGGTCAAAACACGAAACATTGACTTAAGGAAGGTCCACATTGCCAGTTAATCAGATTGCTGATCATGAAGGGGACCAATTAAATTATTGATCGACTGATTGTGATGCCAAAGCTGGCAATAAGTGGGAAAAAAAAAAAAAGGCAGCTCTTCACCATTTTTACGAGCAAAAAGAGTGACTTTTTCATTCATTTTTGGATTCATTTGTTAATTTGAATAGAAGAAGCAAAGAAGAGGATCACTTTTTTCGGTGTCTCTTACCGGCTAATCGGCAACCAAATTCTCAATGGACCATGTAGGTGATGGTTTTCTTTTGTTTCGTCAACAATGATATTGTATATAGCTGTTATTGATCCCTAAGGCATCATCAAGTGACAGTTTGGCCGAGTGGTCTAAGGCGCCAGATTTAGGCTCTGGTCCGAAAGGGCGTGGGTTCAAATCCCACAGCTGTCATTATAAAATTTTGACTTATTTTTGTTTACTAACTATTTCTATAAAGTATCAAAATGCCAAATATTTGGCCTGAAGGATACTAGTTGCATGATTATTGATCGAGTTTCATTATATAATCCTAACATGGAGCCTGCTTCTTTTCACTAAATAATATCATTCATTCATTCATTCATTCATTATTATTATTATTATTATTATTATTTTAATAGATGAGATAGTCAACCCATACAAAATAGATAGCAAAGAACATAGGCTTTAGATAATGACGGTTGGAAGATCATGATGCAGGAGGCTCCATCATTTCATGTTCATCTCCTAGAACAATAGCTGGGTCTGTGAAGCGTTAATGGTAAAGCACAATTACAACTCTTTTATAACTTGCTAAAATGTATCACATGTAATTATAGCGATGTCTACAATTTTTTAAAAAATTCAACACCCTTTACAAGAATCCTCAACATTTTCCTTGTAATGGAAATAAGCTATTTCATTGTTAGAATATTGTTACATTTAACGGTATAAATGATACAATATCATTTAAATTTTTTGAATAACGTGCCAACATTCTATCGTGTAACGGAATCCATTAAATCTTGACCATAAAATAAAGAGGATCCTATTAGTTAATCAAAAATAGTTAAAAAAAAGGATTATAAGTACTCTAGCATTTTTCATGTAGATAAAAACAGTAGATAATGGTGGTAGGGGTAATATAGTGGTAGTTACGTGTCAAAATGTGATTGAAGGGTGTTAATTTTTTTTTTAAAAAAAAAATAGTTGATGTTGTTCTAATCACATGATAACATGTATAACAAGTTATAAAAAAAATTATATATGAGCGTAAAAGTGTCTACCAACATTGCAATTTGATTTGGCCTACAACATTTGAACTCGTCAATTAGGATTTGGTTCAAGTGCTATATATATATAAAATAAAATAAAATAAAATAAAAAGACTATAATTTTTTTGTTATTTTTTCAATGATCAAGATTTAATTATAATATCTTTCTCATAAAGACATTAAAATTAAATCTGAACATTTTTTTTTTGTAAAAATATTTTTACATAACTTAAGAACATTCACAATGAACTCTCTAAATTTTTAACAAAACACACAAAAATCTCAATTTAATAAACTCTCTAAGAGTATTTCTAATGGTCTCAACAAAATAATTTTTTTGGTTATTTTGTTGAGTAAATTTAACCAAAATGCTAAAAACCTTCCTCTAGTGGACTCACCAGAATGTTCAAAAAAATTTGATCAGTATACAGTACTGTACACTTATCAAATCATTATAATATTAATATTTTCTCTCTCTTACGATTTTTTTTTCTTTTTCCTTTCAATTTTCTTCCCCATGCACAATTCTCTTTCCCTCTTTTCTTTTTTTTCTTCCTTCCTCTCGCACGCCATTATCGTCCGAGACCCATTTGACCGGATCCACCATTTGAGCACTTTCCTCAACACCCTGAGGAGGAGGAGCTCTTCATCTTGCTGCGAAAGCTTAGGGATTGCTGTTTCTGGCGCTTTCGCAGGGCCCGAAAGAGCCAAGACCAGTCGTCAAACTCTTCGTCCAAGACTGTGATCGATATGTTGTGGTGGTTGAGCATAGAGGACAACAATGGTAGTGGTGATAAACAACGGCCATGGAGGTCTTTGTGAACAAGATTTTTTTTTTTTTGCTGGAAAAGATTTGTTTGTTTTGCCAAGTTTTGATTGTTTCTCTTATATGATATACAAATCTTTATGGGTATTTTATGATTGGGTTGTGGTGATTTGGTGGCCATGGCATGGAGGTCTTTTTGAACAGATTTTTTTTTTGGTAATTACTTGGAAAAGATTGTTTGTTTTGCCGAGTTTTGTTTGTCTCTTTTCTATGATATACAAATCTTTGTGGGTATTTTATGATTGAGTTGTAGTGATTCGATGGCTTGGTTTCACAGCTTGGGAGTAGAATTTGATTGAAATTTTGAGGGTTTTGGAGTTGATGATGATGAAGATGTAGATGAAAAATAAATGTTTGAGAAATAATAAATAAATATTTAAAAATAATATTTAAATGAAATAGTGATAATTGATAGTTAATTTGCTGAGACTGCTATGAGTACTTTAAAAAAGTTGATGATAAAAATACTAAAAAGTGGTTTTTCAGTTAAATTGACTAGTAAAATTTGCCGAGGCCACTAGGAATGCTCTAACAAATGTTAAATTTAATATTTGTCAGAATCTCTCTTTAAATCTGAAAAGCTAAAAAGTGAATGTTTAACTTTTTTTAATATTTATTTCTCAAGTGAGTGCTTATTTAAATAGTATTGGCTACCCTTTTGGAGATTAACTACGCCTTCAAAGCAAAGCAAATAATATTTATTTAAAGTAAAGGAACATTTAGAAAGTTTGTTGTTTAATATTTTGAAAAAGTGGCTAGCTAAATCCTCTAAAGTAGACTTTTATAGTTAAATGTGGAGAAATTTTAAAGAGATCATTGTGAATGTTCTAAGCCCCTATTATTTAAGAGTACTAGCAGTAACTTCCTTTAGATTTTTTCTGAATGTAGAAAACCAAACTACTTTTTGATTATTTATTTAAATAAACTTCATTGCAGCCTCCATAGATGAAGGAAACAATTTTTTGTTTCTTTAGGTATTTTTTTAGTTTAGAGAATACAAAGAAAAACTGTTACAGAAATTTATTAACAATTTTCCTTAATAGAGTTGAAGAGAAGCTATTACTGGTGCTATGATCTCTTATCTATTTAACTTTACTCTTTTTATCTTTTCCACGAAGAGCGAAAGTAGTATCTTCATCAGAATATAGAAAGATCCAAGCCTTCTGAACCGCTCAAATTCTATCTTCATCAGTCAGTACTCGATCTGTTTTCTAGATTTTTGTTGAGATATTTTCGTGACTTCCGCAACGCCTTTCCAGCTTAAACAAATTCATAAGTACCCCCTTACCAGTTACCTCACTACAACCCCAAGAACCATATCAAACACTTCAATGGCAGCAATGGCCACGACCCTCACTTCTTCACTCTCCTCAAACCCAAAACTCTCTCTCCTGGATCACAAGTCCTCCTTCCATGGCACACCCGTCACTTCTCGCTTTACACCCATAAAATCTACCTCACAAAACTCCACTATTTCCATGTCCTTAACCCCATCATATGACCTGAACTCCTTCAAATTCCAACCCATCAAAGAATCCATCGTGTCCCGTGAAATGACTCGCCGATACATGATGGACATGATCACCTACGCTGATACCGATGTCGTCATCGTCGGAGCTGGCTCGGCTGGTCTCTCATGCGCTTATGAGCTCAGCAAAAACCCCTCAATCCGTATTGCCATAATTGAACAATCCGTTAGCCCCGGTGGCGGTGCATGGCTCGGTGGCCAGCTGTTTTCGGCCATGGTTGTGCGTAAACCAGCTCACAGGTTTGGTTACACTTACATCACTCCTTATTCTTATAAAAATAAATAATTTTTTTTTTAATTATTTAATTAATATTTTAATATTATAATTTAAGTGTAAGCTTAAATTATTTCGGCTATGTTTTGTATGCGGAATGACTGTTCCTTGAAATAACTCTTATTAAGAAAAGAATTAGGATAGTGAATTAGTATTGTAATAGATATTCTTATAGCAATAATGGAATGATTATTCATTCAATTTAAGATGAATGACTATTCTTTCATTCAATTAAGATGAATGACTATTTTTTTTATTATTAGTATTTTAAAAATTTTAACAGAAAATATTAATCGGTAAAATTAAAAATTTTTAAACTTTGAAAAATTATTTCAAAACACTTGGAAGATTTTTTAAAATTTCTCTTAAAATATTTAATTAAAATAAAAAATAAATAATGAAATCAATGATTGATAATTCTATATAATGTTAAAACTATGATTTCATTATTTATCTTAAAAATTTTAATCAATAAAAAAATGATAAAATAATATTGTAACAGGTTCCTGGATGAGCTTGGCGTTGAGTACGATGAGCAGGAAAACTACGTGGTGATCAAGCACGCAGCCTTGTTCACGTCCACAATCATGAGCAAGCTACTGGCCAGGCCTAACGTGAAGTTGTTCAACGCTGTGGCGGCTGAGGATTTGATAGTGAAGGGAAATACAGTAGCCGGTGTGGTGACCAACTGGGCGTTGGTGTCGATGAACCATGACACACAGTCGTGCATGGACCCGAATGTGATGGAGGCCAAGGTGGTGGTGAGCTCGTGCGGCCATGACGGGCCGTTTGGAGCCACCGGAGTTAAGAGGCTCAAGAGTATCGGAATGATTGACACCGTGCCAGGGATGAAGGCCCTTGACATGAACGTCGCCGAGGATGCCATTGTTAGGCTTACTAGGGAGATTGTGCCTGGCATGATCGTTACTGGGATGGAAGTTGCAGAAATTGACGGTGCCCCAAGAATGGTAATTTTGGACGACCATGAATTTCTAATAGTTAGAACTTTTTTTTCTTTTTTTTTTTTATGATGTTTTTACTAATTAAATGGTTGTGAGTTCGCAGGGTCCAACCTTTGGGGCGATGATGATATCGGGGCAGAAGGCAGCGCACTTGGCATTGAAGGCATTGGGGCAGCCCAATGCAATTGACGGGACATACAGCGATGTGGGAAGCACACAACCAGATTTTGTTCTTGCTGCTGCTGAGGCTGGGGAGATTGTGGATGCATAAATGAGAGAAGGGCTTTTAGACGATTAAAATTTGGATGAAAATACCATTTTGTTAGGTTTGGGTGCGGATATGATGATGAAGATTTCACTTTTGAATTTGTGTTGGATTTGAGTTCCAATTCAATATTGGACAAAAATGTATATTTTAGCTACCTCGGAGATTGCCACTGAACTGTTTTGTTGCAGATATTTCTAATAATTCAAAATGCTGGGAATCAATCCGATTGGTCCTTTGAGGATCCTAAGTACTCATCTCTGAAGAAGAAAAATGTAGGTTGTAATTGATTTGTAGAAAAACAATGAAGTTGTATTTGAATAATTAAATTATTAAATTAATCATTTTTTATTAGCTTAAGTTTTCAGAATAATTGATGATTTAACATTATATAGCTAGATGGTTTTTTGTTATGTACATCTAATTCTGGCTTAAACTCTCTACCGAGAGATTTGGGCTTTGAAGCATATACATGTATATGAGTCTTCCTACATGCAGAAATGAAACAACATACGATAATAATCAATAACATAAAAGACTAAGTAGAGCAAGAAAAAGTGATATAGATATATTTGCTTGTATATCATACCTTAAAAACTTGTTTACACTATCACAAAAATTGCAAATAGCATGTCCTAATTAAGGTCTAATACCCATTACAAAAAATTAGAGGACTCTTACTATAGGACTTTCAAATTATTTTACATTCAATGATCATTACAAAGAAACTAGTTGTCCTTTTATAAAGGAATGAAAGATAAAAGACAAACAAAAGAAAATCTCTATTTTTTGTAAAAATAACTTATTATACATGATAGTTATTTACTTTGGATTAAAGCAAAGTCTGATAGCCTTCTGATCCTGACTTTATTTTTGAATAAAGTAAAGTTCTCTTAATTGTTGCTAGCTTATAGATTCTCTGTTTTTTACAAAGCGGTCAAATCCTTGTCTATTATAGTGTCCACTTACAAAAATATTTAACTAAAGAACAATTTATTGATTACCTTATAACTACCCTTCAAAAGAAACATTGCAATGGTTAAAGCAAAGGGAAAAAATTAGAAGAAAGTAAAATGCAAAAAACTATATGTTACTTTCGAATTTTTTAGGATTAGAAGATATCATAGGAAAATTTGCTAAAATTATTAAAGAATAATTTTATGGTTACACTTCCATTTAGTGTATTTACGGATTTCTGTATTAATACCATGCTTATTAGTCATCTCCATCCTCCACTTTGAGAGTTTTGTTGGCAATACAGGCTGGGGTTTGAACCTTTGAGTTAGCTAACATTAGATGGGCTGGACTCTCTTCATAGTGCTAGAGCCCAGAACTGAGCTTGGGTTGACCCGTCATACCTCCCCAACCCAACTCACCTTGACAACACCACCTTGACAATCTCAGTTGAAGCACACGAAACCAAAATTTTCTGGGTGAGAACCCAAATGCTGCAGAAAGCTCACCATCTCCTCAAAACATTCTCAACTTCAACAACACCAACTTCTCTCACTTGGAGAACCCAAATCAAACAGAACCAGCTAGCCTCCCAAATCTCATCCATTCTGCTACAAAGGCACAGCTGGGGTTCTCTCCTCCAAAACCTCAAACTTTCCTCCAAATTAACCCCATCTCTCTTCCTCCAAATCCTCCGCAAAACCCACACCAACCCTCAAATCTCTCTCAACTTCTTCAATTGGGCGAAAACAAATCTTGGGTTTCAACCAGACCTCCAGTCCAACTGCCAAATCATCCAACTCTCACTTGGGTCGGGTCTTGTCGAACCCGTGAAGCCCCTTTTGGATTCTTTGATTCAGGGCCACCCTGCATCAGTGCTTGTACGGTGTCTGATTCGAGTTTGTAGAGGTACAGATTCTCAGTCTAACGCGTTAAGCTTTGTTATTGAATGTTATTCGCAAAAGGGTTTGTTCGTGGAGGGGTTAGAGGTGTTCGGGAAAATGAGAGGTCAGGGTTGTACCCCTTCAGTTCGTGCCTGCAATGCACTGCTTGATGCTTTGCAGCGAGAAAACGAGATAAAACTGGCTTGGTGTTTCTTTGGTGCTGTATTTCGTAGTGGGGTGTCGCTGAACCGGCCTATGTGGTCAGTGTTTGCTCAGATTTTGTGTAAAAATGGGAAATTTGAGAGAGTTGTTAGATTGTTAGATATTGGTATCTATAACTCTGTGATTTATAATCTTGTCATTGATTGTTATAGCAAAGGTGGGGATTTTGGAGCTGCATTTGATACCTTGAATCAGATGTGTGATAGGAAAATTGAACCGGGTTTTAGTACTTATAGCTCAGTTCTTGATGGGGCTTGTAAATATGAAGATGCTGAAGTCATTGAGAGCATCATGAGCATTATGGTGGAGAAGGAGCTGCTTCCGAAGATTCCTTTTTCCAAATATGATTTGGTAGTTCAGAAGCTTAGTGATCTGGGCAAGACGTATGCGGCAGAGATGTTCTTTAGGAGAGCTTGTGATGAGAAGTTTAGATTACAGGATTCTACTTATGGGTGTATGTTAAGGGCATTGTCCAAGGAAGGGAGACTGAAGGAAGCGATTCAGATATATCGTTTAATCTCGGAAGGGGGTCTTACAGTGAATGATAGTAGTTATAATGCATTTGTCAACGTTCTTTGTAAGGAAGATCAGTCCGAGGAGGGTTGTGAATTGTTAAGGGATGTCATAAGAAGAGGAAGCAGTCCATGTGCATCAGAATTGTCTGAATTCATAGCATCACAATGTAGGAAAGGTCGATGGAGAGAAGCAGAGGAATTTTTTAATGTAATTCTAGAAAAAGGGTTATTGCCAGATTCGTCTTGTTGTTGCTCTTTGGTAGAGCATTACTGTTCCAGAAGACGTATTGATTCAGCCATTGAATTGCATAATAAGATGGAAAGATTGAATGTTACTTTGGATGCAGCGACTTATAATGTGCTTCTCAATGGGCTTTTTGCAGGGAAGAGGATTGAAGAAGCAGTCAGGGTGTTTGATTACATGAGAAGACTGAAATTGGTGAACAGTGCAAGTTTTACAATTATGATTCGTGGGCTTTGTCGCGTAAAGGAACTCAGAAAAGCCATGAAAATTCATGACGAAATGTTGAACATGGGGCTTAAACCTGATCAAGCAACATATAAGCGGTTGATTTCTGGGTTTAAGTAACAAATTCTTGTGTTAGACGTCTGCAATTAGTCTGGTTCTTGACATGATTGGATCGTGTACTGATTTTGGCTTTAACCATCTCTTGTAAATTGATTAACAGTTATTACGGAGTGTCTTTCGGTTCTTTTTCGGAACATTGATTAATAATTCAGATTGAAACATTTGAACACCTTTTTAGAGGCGAGACAAAGAAGCTTTGTAATCCTAGTAACAGAAGAGGACGGAAATTTCCCCTACCTTTATTTGCCCATGTTTGCACTTTCAACTTTCAAGTAATGCGAATGTCACTTTGCTCTATACTTCTTGCTTGATATCATTATCATTATCCAATCTTTTTTTAACTGTTTATATTTAACTCTTTCTGTTTGATAAAAAAATTAGAATTAAATCTAGATAGTTAAAAAAATTAAACAACATATGCTATATATAAATGTTAATTTTTTTTTTTCTTTCAAAATCCAAGTCAAATCCATTTAATTTTAATAGAGGATAAAATTCAATTCTTTCAGTAATGCTGTATACTTATATTTTTATCTCACAATATTAATGTGTTAATTTCATCCTACTCTTAAAAATTGACATGTTACTATTGTAAAATAATTGTAAAATAAAAATAAGTTACGAAGCATTACTCTATTTTTAAACTTAAATATAAATATAAATAAAGATATATCTATATATGTATAAGAAAAAATTTCAAAATTAGGAGACTTGGCCCCTCGCCCTCCTAATCGTCTGTGGTCATTTGTATCCTAACGAATAGCACAGACTAATAAAGTCAAGGTCTCCCCCAACGAAACAGAGCATAATCCTCTCTCTCTCTCTGTGAGACCCTAGAAACCAAAAATGAATCTCCGTCTCTTCCTCCTCATCACCGTGTTTTCCCTCACCCTCTTCTCCGTCTCGGCGGGGTCCTCCAACTCGGACCGCGTATCGGAGCTCCTGGCCCTCCAGTCCCACTCGAAATCGGGCGTGATCCACCTAGACGACCGCTCCATCTCGCGCTTCCTGACCTCGGCCAAGACCCCCAGGCCCTACTCGCTCCTCGTCTTCTTCGACGCGAGCCAACTCCACGAAAAGTCCGAGCTCCAGCTGAAGACCCTCCATGGCGAGTTCTCGCTCCTCGCCAAATCCTTCATCACCAACAACCAAGACCCCGATTCCTCCTCTCACGGCAAGCTCTTCTTCTGCGACATCGAGTTCAAGGAGGCACAGTCCAGCTTCGCGCTCTTTGGCGTCAATGCCCTCCCTCACATCCGACTCATCGGCCCGAATCAGACCCCGAAACAGTCCGATCAGATGGACCAGGGAGACTTCTCCAGGCTCGCCGAGTCGATGTCCCATTTCGTCGAGTCCAAGACCAATCTCGTCGTCGGCCCGATCCACCGCCCACCGTTTCTCTCCAAGAAGCAATTGGCGTTGATTGTTGTGGCTATTCTCATTTGGATCCCATTCGCTGTGAAGAAGATTGTGATGGGTGAGACTCTGCTCCACGACCCGAAAATCTGGCTGGCCGGTTCGGTGTTCATCTACTTCTTCAGCGTATCGGGCGCGATGCACAACATCATTCGGAAGATGCCTATGTTCATGGCGGACCGGAACGACCCGAACAAGCTGATATTCTTCTACCAGGGCTCGGGTATGCAGCTCGGGGCAGAGGGGTTCGCGGTCGGGTTCTTGTACACGATTGTGGGCCTGTTGCTGGCGTTCGTGACGCGTGTGCTCGTGAAGGTGAAAAATCTGAACGTCCAGAGGGCGGTGATGGTTGCTGCGCTGTTCGTTTCGTTTTGGGCGGTCAAGAAGGTGGTCTATTTGGATAATTGGAAGACGGGTTATGGGATCCACGGATTTTGGCCTTCTAGTTGGAAATGAGCTACAAAAAGGTAATGGCTTCTTTGGGTTATTAGTGAAAAGTGGTTGAAGTTGGCGCTGGATGTTTTAATGTAGAACTTTTGATGATAATCGAGATAATGTAGATTGTTACTTATTAAAATTTTGGTTGAAAACCATTTGGTAGACCAATTTTGTAATGTTGATTGCAGGTTTTGTGTTATAATAATCTTCACCATGTTTGATTTGGAAGAATTACGTTAGGGAAACTTGAGTTGGAAGTGGACCAATTGGCTAAATGCCCTCATAGGCTAGATAGGTTAGAGAAGTCGAACAGTGGTTTTCCAGGTTGGATGAAACAATGGCGATATTGCTTTTGGTAAAGTTGTTATTGTGAGATCCTTCTGTGACGTCTAAAGTATGATAGATTGGTTATCCTGAGTTCCATCACTTAATAAATTGCATGTAATGATATATAGTGATTTGTAGTGATAGCTATTTCTGTTAACATTGCTAGCTGCCATGACCCCTCTTCATGACACCGTCGTTTTAACCTGGTTGTGATAGGCTAAATGGTATCTGCATATTTTTCTGGACGAGTCACTTGTCTATATTTCTTATCCAAATACATTATGAAGGATCCTTGTGGTATTTGACTTGTTATTTTTGTGTCGCCCAGTTATTAACCAAGATTGACCTGCATAATCTGTTTTTCTTATATGATTTTCTGCATTTGTTAAAATGTCAATCAGAGAAAGCGTTTGAAAAGCTGGTCATGCTTGAAACTGAATTTGCTGTAGAAGAGTTATTAGTGTTTAATGGTGTTATTGAGTGAAAAAACCTAGAAAGGTCATACCAATAAAGTGTAATTTTCCTTTGAAATAATTATACCTGGTCTTTAACAGGATGGTTTCATGACGTATATGTTTGTGTCTGTGGTAGATTCAATTATAGTAGTGATGGAATGGATAGGTAGTCCTTTCATCTATAGATATCGTTTTGTTACTTCAACTTGTTTGGGTTCCTATGAAACTAACACTATGTTTGTAAGTTTCTAAGGAAAATGAATCATGGAACCAATAATACTTATCCGTTGTGGAAGAAAAGGGAATGAATGGATAGGTAGTCCTTCTTTGGGCAGAAAGAAGAAAACCTAAGAAGGGGTATAGTGTTCCTCACAAATCCTTTCCTTAAAAAAAACTTCCAAACAACAGAAAATACCAATTCCTACATTATTTTCTGTTCCTTTCCTTTTCTTTCCTCCCAAATCTCTTCTCCAAATCCTCTGTAGGGGGATACTCTTCTACTTTTGTTTCTCATGTATATTCTGCTTTTGACCCCTACTTTTGTCATGAATCATGATACTTATCGTAAGCTTGGAAACTGAAGCAACATTACCGAGTCTACTGTGGGGAGTCATCCTGAGAATAAGGTTCTGGGTAATTGGATGCATCGAAGTTTAAATTGCAGTGTATATGGAATTTGATTGTAGTGTCTTGAGTTAAGCCGAAGGACAAGCTTGGAAGAAAAGTGGGACTCGATCTAGTTCAAAGAAAAATAGATGATTTCAGCTTTAAAGCAGACAGCGAAAGAGGCAAACTCTTGGCTTAGGAACTCCCATTATAATTTGAAGCCAGGAAATTCCCCCTTATCTAGTTGGTGCCCTGTCTGATTCTCATTGACGTTACAATTTTATTTAAGCTCATCAATGGTCATGTAGTTGTCTTAATAGTATTATAGCCTTTTACAGTGGAGGCTGCAGTACTGTAAGGAACTTCATTGGATATTCACCCTTGTTTCTTCAGGGGCTTATGAACCAGGGAACTTTCACCTCTCAAAGGTGTCTTACTTACCCTAGGCTGTCTTCTTAGGGAAGGCCTTTATTCCTAAAATTTCTCAAGTGTTCTGAGAATTGAGAAATAAGCCTTCCCTTCTAGCTTGTGTTTAGCAAAATATGTTTTAAGAGCGGAGACCTTTTGCTTAACGGACTTAGCAGGAAAGTCGATGTAGATTGATTGGATTACCTGATATATTTAATAGATTCAGGTTCATGGTCAGGTCATATTGGCCCAAACATGTTCTAGATTAAGTTTTGCGATCTTCTTGTTGAAAACAGTCATATTTGAAGAGAAAATGCTAAACGTTTTGTTTAGTCCTGAGAAGGTCAGGGAAATGAGTGAAGCTCATGTCTTAGTTAAATGTTTGCATGGGTTTTTTAAAATTTCTGTTCACTGGAAGCATGATGCTTTAGTCAAAGGAGGTTAAAGATAAGATATTGAACTTGCTTTATCATTTTGCAAGGTTTCTAATTCTTTTTCTGGGTTGAACTTGTTTTCTCTCTTTCCTTCTCTCTTCTTTTCTTTTTGTGTCTTTTTCTCTTTCAAACGAGGAACTTCAATCTGGATAGACATGCAATACACCACGCATGGAGTAATTTTGCCAACATTAAGCTGCAGTTATCAATATTCTTCTAGAGTTTATTTTTCACCTTCAACAGGGCCTGTCGACGATCTGCAATAGGCCTAATTATTGCGAGGATTCACGTCTGCAAATAGTGCAACCTAGTGTAAATGATGATAAGTTATCCCATTCAATTTCTTTATCATATGCAACAAAAAATTTAACCAGGTGAAGCAGAAGAATTTATTATAAGCACGCTACAATTGAGAAAAGATCAATGCATGTTTTGCATGTCGCAATTCAATAACGCAGATCCACTGTCAGCTAATTATTGCCATCTTCTTAAACCCTACGGTTGGTTTGGCAAAGGGTTTTCAAACCTTTTAAAAAAATTTAACATTAAAACATTCTAATTTTTTATTTTATTAATTAAATTTTTGTACAACCCTTTTTTTTTTTTTATTATTATTACTTTTATATCTAATTAATCACTTTTTATTATTATTTAATAAAAAACTCACTAAAAAACAAAAAATTTTACTTTTTTATAAAAAAAAAAATTATTACATTTTTTTTTTTAACTTTTAATCACTTTTTATTATCATTCAAAACTCAAAAATTCTTTACCCAAAATTGAAGTGATTGATGTAATATAAAAAGTAGAAAAAAATGTCGTAAATTTTTTATATAAAAAATGTGAAAAAATTTTGTTTTTAAATGAATTTTTTATTCGAATAATAATAAAAAGTGAAAAAAATTGCTAAAAAGTAATTGATGGAATATAAAAAATTGAAATGTTTTAATGTTAAATTTTTTTAGAGAAGTTTGGAAACCGTTTGCCAAACGAAGCTTGCAAAAGTCTTCTCGTGAGTTGTCAATGCATAACCATGCTTCATGGGTTTTTTTTTTGTTCTTGTTTTGAAAAAATATTTCATTGTGACATAAAAGTAAAAAGAATTTTATGTTTTAGATTATTTGTTAATGTTTTTGATTTGAGAACATAAAACATATAGAAAATAAAGTCGTTAACAAACATACCCTAAAAACCAAAACTGGCTGTACTAGTCATCCATAGACAAATGTCACCCCAAGTCCTTTTGGAGGCGGATCATAGTGCTTCCCGTAGAAAAAACTGTCAGAAAAAAAAGGATATATTCCATGGAATAGCTTTCGGCAAAAACTTGCAGAAGACCCACTAAACCAAGACAACAGCGTTTCATTCTCAGCTAGTTTGTGAGCCCAATCTCTAAAGTACTCCCTTCACTTCTCTAAATTCTTGTTAGGACATGTGATCCGTAGAATATTTGTTTTTACAGTCATTGAAGCTAACGAAAAAAAAAGTTAATTTTGGACGGCTGAAAAGAGCAAGAAGTGAGGTGGCCTCAACCTACTTCGGTTGATGCTTCTCCAAAGCCTGTTCAACTTTGCGTATAAACACAGCGGTGTCGATTCCCCCACCATTACATTATGCAGTTACCTCACTACCCTCTTTCGTTTTAGGCACCTTTGTATATATACAGGCAAAACGCAAGAGGGCTTAGTAGTCATCTATAGCTGATCGAGGGGACAAATCCAGTAATATCTTTCCCTTTGTGTGCCTTAGCCCACATGTTTCGTACTTTATACCATTTTCCACATCCATTATATTAACATGCCTCTCGGGGATTCGAGACGGAGGGAATTGTAGATTACACAGAGAGAGAGAGAGAGAGAGAGAGAGGAGAGAGAGGGAGAGAATGGAAGAACATGTTGAGATGCTGGGCAGGACATTTGTGGATCATTACTACCACCTATTTGACAATGAGAGAGCTTCTCTCTCTTCTCTCTACCAGCCAACCTCCATGCTGACCTTTGAGGGCCAGAAGATAGTTGGGGTTGATGATATATCTTCCAAGCTTAATCAGTTGCCGTTTGATCAATGTCGACATGTGGTCAGTACTATTGATTCACAGCCCTCGCCTTGCACCGGCGGCGTTGTGGTCCTTGTCAGTGGCAGCCTCCAGTTGCCCGGAGAGGAGCACCATCTAAGGTTTAGCCAGGTGATCATTTCTAAATCTCTCTCAAAGACTCAACAAACAAACACAAATACACTGTACACACAATTTCTCATGAGGATACATATCGCTACCCTCCCATAAAATCCTCCAAGCCCATTCTTCTTTTTTGGTTATGGTAGAAAAAGACATTCGTTCATTGACACGACTTGCAAAGTTGATACAAACCCAACAAGAAATTAACATATTAGAGTTGATAGGTTTAACCCGCTTAATTAAATAGGTTGAATTAAGGTTAATCTATATAATCTTATACTCATATCTCGACACGATTTAAACCAAACTCGTGACATTTAAGGTTAGCAATTTTTTACATGATCCACAAATCCGACACAAATTTAACATAAAATTAACATGTTAAGATTGAGAGGTTTAATCTATTTAATTAAATGGGTTGAGTTAGGGTTGACCTAAATAGTCTTATATACATACATCAACACGACCCAAACCCCTACACGAGAACCCGAATTGCTATCTCTAATTAAGATCCCCATTTCGTCCAATAACGCCACCTTATTGCACTGTAATAGAAGAGCTCATGTGAGAACATATTCCAACCCCGCTTGCTCAAACAAGCTCTCACATTCACACTCGTTATATTCCAACAATATGGTGTTAGAAATATATCACATGCATTTTATGATAACATTCAAAATGATGCTTTTCGTTATGTTGGTTTTGAGATTGTTTCTATAATCTCACCTTGATTATCTAGGCCACAGCATATACAATAATTTGGAGGAGTGTTTTGCTCACAACTGCTGGCGTTGATTATAAACTGACTCTTGACTTTGAAATGTTATAATGCTGCAGATGTTCCACTTGATTCCCACGCCACAAGGAAACTTCTTCGTGCAGAATGACATATTTCGCCTCAATTATGGCTAATCTGTTGTGATCTACTACTGGTGTTGTATTGAGGGAACAAATTGATATAGTTCACAATTCTCTATTGTTAATTTTCGGAGCTTTTTTTTATCATTGGTTTCTGGGCTCGTCCTTACACAGGATAGTTTATTAACAAAAAAAAAAAAAAAAGGACTCAAGCAATGAAGTTCTTCATCAAACCAAATAAAAGGACCACATCCAGAGGCCGCGCGGTTACCACACGGGCCAGTTTTAACAGTTTTCTAAGAATAACTTCTATTCGTGCAAAAGTAACGATAAGTTTTGTCAAATTATTCTTATAATAACGCAGGAATATAATTTTATAAAGAATATTTTGTATTTTGACTTATTAATGTATTTCGGTGTACCTAGGCCCTTAAGGCTCATGTATCGTGAAGTCACCCTCCAGCCACAATTCCTATGGGCCAAAACCTATAACTAAGTTGGCCTAAAAAATTTGGAGATTATTGGTGTACCCAATTTTGTTGGGTTCATATGGCTTGTTTATCCTAAGGCCCTCATATCCAAATACAGCGCAATGTACAATCAAAGTCTTTCGATCACCAAAGAACCCATGAGACTTGCTTGCTGAAGAGCCTGTTTATCAAAGGGTACAACGGCCTGTTAAAAGGAACTAGGATCAAACGGCTAGATAATGACATGTCGGTTAGGCTTAAGGTCAATCCTAGCCCAAAGACTAAGATGCACCTATAAAATGAAGAAACGCACCATAATCGATCCTCCTCCTCGCCAGGTCAGATAACAGCCTTCTCACGCAAGAAACCTCTTCCTATATTCATGAAAGATAATATTTATACCTCGATTGATGACCTCAACAACCTTTGATTTCCTTAACTAAATTTGAGCAAGAGGCCCCCAAACCCTAACAAGGAAAGGCGTGAACAATTAACCTATATAAGAAGGGTGAGCCCCTCTTTAGATACATAATCATTTCTTACACTTTTACTGTGTCAGTTTTATTTCCTTTCTACCCATTCTAACTAAATCATTAGAGGTGATTCTATCTGACCTTCGAATGGACCTTTCTCACTGTTTGTTTTATTTGCAACGTTCATGCTTTACGTGCTGTCACTCAACATATTTAAAAGGTATAAAAAAAATTAAAATTAATACAGAAAACAATAATACGGTGCGTTGGCAAATATAGTCCGAGACATGTGGTTATGACTCATGTCCTTAGAAGGACGGGCATGTGTGTGTGTGTATCACTGTATGCCTTTACAAATAAGAAGAAGAAACTGATCAATATAATTGGATCACTTAACAGGACGGTTCAAGCTCTCATAGGACCAAATTATCTTAATCGAATTCTTTTCTCACCGAAATTTCTCAAAACCCAAGCCCAGATCTGGACTGAACTGCCTCGAGATTCTGCTCTATCTCTTAATATAAATTAAAAGTTGAAAAAAAAAAAGAAAAAAGTATGTTCGACAGTTTTTGTCCTATGTTCATTTTTTGGTCGGCCTTCTTACCTTAATGTATTAGACAAAGGTGGCTCCAATATTCGACTAGATCTTAGATACTATCACTATGTATGGTGCCTATCAGAATTGGTGCATATTTTTCTACCGACGTTTGAAAACAATGGCCTTTGGCACAACATTTTCTATGGAATATTTTATATTGCATTCCCACTTTTGTTTCTTTTTCAACAACCACCATGATGGTTATCAGGTACAAAAGCTAAAGTTTCCACTAATGTTACACAGTAGATTTAGAGGAGAATGTGTATCACACCACTGCCATGCTTTCCTAATTAGCCTCATATGAGTATTCCTGCCATATTCAATTGAATAAATTAAGGATATCCAAATGGGTGGAAGAAGATGATGATGATGATTCATGGAAGGTCATGTTTTTAATCTAATTAAGTTTCTCTGATCCATTGAACAACTCTTATTATTTCATTTCAGTAGGTTTCTAAAGAGTTTGAGCTAGATCTTGTAAGATCACTCCTACTATTTTATATAAATTGAAAAAATTAAGTGTACAAGTTGGTAGAAGAACATGATGATTCATGGAAATTAAAGATAAGGTTTTTAATGTAAATTGCGATTTTTAAAAATATTGTTTAGTTTTTAAAATTTTAATTCAGCCTTTAAAATTATATATTTTAAATACACCCCATTATCTATAATTTAAAACACAATTTTCTTTTAAAAAATTTTCAAATCCCAAATTTTTTAAGATGCAATCCTAAACAAATGTGAATCCAAATTTAGACTATTGGTCACTTTTATATTAGAGTTAATCCTAAATTGACTAGATGACAGTACAGTAGGGTTAATTATGATTATCGTACAAAATGTGAATCTAAGATAAAGATCAGTAATTGAAGTAAAGACAAGATAATTATGATCTAAACGTTGATTTATTTGGTATAAAATATCAAGATCCAGTAATGCTCTATGCTAATTGATTACAAAATATCTACTATATATAAGTGCTTTTGTGTTTAGCAAAGATAAGAATAGAGGAAAAGGCTAACACCACTGCCATGGCAACCCATCAACCTCTATTAGAGAACCCCAAAACTTCTCACTGCAATATCACTGTATGCCTAATTCTCTCCATAGCTGCCATCGTAAGCACATCTGCACTCGTCGCTACCCATCTTGTAAAACCCAGCTCCTCTGATCCCCTACTTCACATCTGCGATCAAGCCGTCGGCCAGGAATCATGCTTAGCCCTGGTCTCAGAAGTGGTCCGGGACAGTACAAACACGATGATCAGGCAAATGAACGGTGTCTATCTACTCCAAGTGTTCTTAAAAAGATCCACGTCCGAAATCGAAAAAGCCATGAAGACGGCGAAAGATGTCAACCGCAGGATCAACGATCCTAAAGTAGTAGCTGGTTTACTTGATTGCGTGGAGCTGATGGAGTTGTCTGGGGACAGGATATTGGACAGTGTAGCTGCTCTAGACAATCCGACTAGTCGTTCGCTTGAAGATGCCCACGCATGGCTAAGTAGTGTGCTCACCAACCATGTCACGTGCTTGGATGGACTAGACGGGTCAGCCCGGCCCATGATGGAGCCTGGGCTCGAGGACCTGATATCAAGGGCCAGAACCTCGCTAGCCATGCTTGTTGCAGTTTCAGTACCTTTGAAAACCAAAGAGATTAATTGGCCATTAAACGGGGAATTTCCGTCGTGGGTCACGGGCAGGGACCGGAGGCTTTTACAAGCTTTGGCGACGGAAATAAAGGCTAATGTTGTGGTGGCCAAGGATGGGAGTGGGAAGTACAAGACTGTGAAAGAAGCGGTGGCGTCGGCACCAAATAATGGGAAAACTAGGTACGTTATTTATGTGAAGAAGGGGAAATATAAAGAGAATGTTGAGGTGGGGAAGAGTAAAAAGAACGTCATGATCGTTGGTGACGGCATGGATTCAACGATCATCACCGGTAGCTTGAATGTTATTGACGGATCCACTACTTTCAAATCTGCGACTTTAGGTACGCATCTATCCTTTTAGTTACAATTTAAAGGATTGGATAATATAATTATTTGCGTACTTTACTTGTGTATATTAGAATAATTTTTAGAGAAATGCTACGGCTCCTTCTTTTGTCATTCTTTCATTAATTCTACTTTTTAAAATCACGTCCTCATACGAAATTCATAAATTCAATGATAATTTTAAAAGGTAAAAAAATGATAAAAGAATATGGATAGAATCTGTAGCATTGTCCAATTTTGAATGTGATTGATGTGGTTAATGTGTGAGTTAATCTGTAAAAATATTGTAGTAAAAATAGTACTGAAAAGTGGATTATAAAAGCATTTATAGGTATTAAGTTTCATATTAATTCTTTATTAGGTGCTATTATAAATAATTTTATAAAAATTTTAAATTTATTAATCATTTTAAAGTGATATCCCAATGTGAGTAGCTCTTTCTTTGATTTGCTACCAAATGATCAATTTCCAAATTTAAGCTACCTCTCGAGAAAAAGAAAAGAAGAAGACACTAATTTCCTAAAACAAGCCCATTAATTACTGAGATTAGAGATAGTTGAGAGAAATGGGCTTTAGATTTTGGGCCAAAAGATAACACGTCCATGAAAGTTGCTTTTTCTAGCATAGCCTGTTCATGATCTACCAATGCAGCTGCTGTTGGTGATGGATTCATAGCTCAAGACATCTGGTTCCAAAACACAGCTGGGCCCCAGAAGCACCAAGCAGTGGCACTCCGCGTCGGGGCCGACCAATCCGTCATAAACCGCTGCCGCATTGACGCCTACCAGGACACTCTCTACGCCCACTCCAACCGGCAATTCTATCGAGACTCCTACATCACCGGAACAGTGGATTTCATCTTCGGCAACGCGGCAGTTGTGTTACAAAACTGTAAAATAGTAGCCCGAAAGCCCATGAGTGGACAGAAGAACATGGTCACGGCCCAAGGCCGAACCGATCCAAACCAAGCCACAGGGACTTCTATCCAAAACTGTGACATAATAGCAAGCCCTGATCTTGAGCCCGTAAAGGGCTCGGTCCAATCATATTTGGGCCGTCCTTGGAAGGAGTATTCAAGAACCGTTGTCATGCAGTCCTCCATCGGCGATCATATTGATCCGACCGGGTGGTCCGTGTGGAGTGAGGATTTTGCCTTAAAAACATTGTATTATGGGGAGTACAGGAACAGGGGGCCAGGTGCTGGCACTAGCAAGAGAGTGAAATGGCCTGGTTATCATGTCATTACCAAAGCAGAGGAAGCCAAAAAATTTACAGTTGCTGAGCTTATACAAGGAGGGCATTGGTTGAAGTCCACTGGAGTCGCTTATACAGAAGGGTTGTGAATATATATATGGGAAATATGGCTCAGGCTCACACTTCTGTGTCTGTGTTTTTCTCTCTTGTTTCAATAATAAGCGAAGCTTTGTGGCTTTTGCTTAGGCTTCGTTCGATTACTATTGTGTTAATTAGTGATTATGTGCTTTTTTATCTGATGAGGAGGAAATAACCGAGGAAGGGTCTTTTAAGAGTTGCTAGCTTGTTGGTTTAGGACTCTTTATCTCTTATGATTTGGATGTATTAGTTGTGTTAGGATTATTGTGTTACTTTGCTTGTTTAAGGAAGCTTAATAACAATAATTCCTCTATGAGGAATTATTATCAAACACATTTGGTTTCTCCTACCCAAAAGGAGATCTCTCTGTTTTCTTTGTTTGGCTAGTTTGTGGACTGCGACATAGCCAACAAGGGAGGGTAGGGTCTTAATTAATTCAACAATGACATGACATCTAGAGGAGTCATAATCATTTAAACCCTTAAATTCAGTTTCATAAGTCTTACAAAAAAAAAAATCTAGAATAGAAAAAAATGTACAGCAAATTCCAGCAAATAAAGGAAAAGGACACATTTCTTGTTGACAATAATTTTTAAATTGTTTGACAATTAATGAATCTCCATTTTTTAACTAATTTTAAGTGAACCAATTAGAATTGACCCTTATTATATTAAAAATTTAAGCAAATTTCTCTTCAACCATCAAATCATTTCTTTTCTTTTTTCAGTCATGCTGTCTCATAGTTTCAAACTAGCAATATCCTAATATAAGTGCCAACAAATAATTCCGTAATTGTACCCTGCAATCCAATTAATTTCTTCATTTAGGGTATTTGAATGTATTGAAATCCCCTTAAATTTTCTTCCTGAATTCTATAATTCAGGTAGGCAATGAGAGTTTGGGTGCTTCTTTCATGTGAGTTTCGCACCTCAGGCTCTTCGGGGCACCCGGGGCCCAACCCTACCTCTCTCATTCCTTATCCAATCAATTCCATGAAATTTGGACAGAAAATTTCACTGAATTTGCTGCTAATAAACCCCAATGAAGGTATATTTTATTATTTTAAGGTGCCGGGGCCGGCACATCTCCTAATTAAGGAACCAAGAAATCTGCTGAGACAAAAAAAGCAACCAAGAAATTTATGTGCTGTTTCTTAGAAAGAAACAAACTAATCAACGTGCCACCAACCATAAAAAAATCCTCTTCCTCCGCAGATATTGTGAAAACCACGAAGCTTTGTGTGGAAAACGTAGAGGAATTCAAACCATAATAGACTGCAGGACAATTTAATTTGCGCGTTAACTTTTCGGAATATAATAATACATCAGGAAAATTCTTAATTAAGCAAGACAGGAGGCATACGTGGAGACAAACCAAATTTTATTTGCAAATAAAATGCCATTTGCATAAAATTAAAAAAAAAAAAAAAAAAGTTAAAATTTTGATTATCCATTTCGATGACAGCATCACAGCAGGCGAGATTTAATAAAGAAAATTGCCCCATAGTGAAGAAGATATCTCCTACTCACTCTAACTAACAGAATGAATTTATTTGGTGTTTGACAAATGTCATAAACTAGTGCTCCACTATTATTTTGTTGATGAAAAAAAAAAAAATTAGGATATTGAAAAGAGCTTTCACCAATTCTGGCACAGAATATAGAAATCACAATCAAATCAAGAGTTCTAGATAAGCTGTATGAGAAATCGATGAAAGCTGGCAAACAAGTTATCAAATAATCATAATCAGTCAACCATATTCAAGGATGGATATATGATAACGGTTTTGCCCGTTAATTATTAATGAAATAATTATATTTTTTATTTTTTATTAGTTTAACTTTTTGAAATAATGTGTGATTTAACGTAGGATTGAAATTTTTTTATATGACCTGCAAACTCAACACAAAATTAGTTGATTATAACTGAACACATGCTATATAGTCTGACTAGTTTAATTGAATGAGTTAAATTATGGTTGACTTATAGTCTGATATTCATACTTCGACACGATCCAAACTTAAAACGTGACATTTAAAATTAACAATTTTTGATATGACCTGCAAACTTGACACAAAATTAACGGATTAAAATTTAAAACTTTTACTTGTTTAATGAAATATATCGAATTAAGATTGTCTTATATAATTTTATACTTATTTTTCAACACAATTCATACCGTTACTCCTAATTTAATACTGTATCAAGTTTACACATTAAAAAAAAAAAAAGGTTAAATTATTAATTAATATTTAAATTCACCATTTTTTTTATGAGATAGGATGATTAACAGCTATCAATTTTCATTGTTATCTATTTAAATTTAATGGGACAAAATCGATCCCCATTAGTTTAGTTCAGCCTTTTTTTTTGGGTGTATCCCCCGAGTCGACGTTGGAGGCTAGGAGCCCAAATGAGGTACGATGACTTTTGTACTTTGTATCATTTATTCTTGGAATAATAGAAAATTAAATCCTAAATCCAGGTGTGTTGTGCTAAGACAGGTCTTTGTGATGCCTTGTTAGGTGACCTAAAACTGGGGGCCTTATGTAAAAGGGGAGCCCGACCAAATCATGGTCTTAGTTAACCTAAACAAAAGATGGTCCTGTAGCTCACTGAGTCACTGGGCAGTTTGGTAGTTAAAAGTGGGCGGATAATTTTATAATGATGTAAATTCAATAGGTTAGGCTAAGAGATTTAATTAATTTAATTAAATAAATTGAGTTACCTAAATAGTTTATATCAATATCTCGATATGATTGAATTTCGACACGCAACATTAAACCATACAATTTTTTACACAATCTTATAAACTCAATATAAACTAAACATAAAATTTATGAATTCAGATTGAAAAGTCTGATTCGCTTAATTAAATAAATTATGTTAAAATTAATCTATATAATTTTATATACATATCTCAACTAGATTCAAACCCAATACCCTGAAACGAATTATTACCTTACTCAAAAGTTACACCATCTTTTGAACATTCATAAGCTAACAGTAATATCATGTAAGTTTCAATTCAAGTACTCGTGAATCTTTAAGGGCTCTAACAGGGTAGCTCCAACTGTCCTACAGTGTACAAATATAGCTCACAATCTCTCAATTTTTTGCCTGCAATTTTAAGAAATCTCTTGCATATCTTAAAGATGACCTTAAATTAATAAGAGAAAGGTATCTGAAGCGCGTCGCTTTAAGCCTAGATGGCATAATAATATGCCCCTTTAACCAAATAAACAAAGCACCATCCACAATATATTTTTTATTTATTTTTTCCACAGAGAATATAAAACTCCATTTTTTTAGGTGAGAACTTGAAACCACTCAATTTATTATGTCCCACTCTCCTCCTTGTCCCGTCTTTCAAAGCCTTCTCTCACCCTTCGTTTGTGAGGTTTTCATGGCCGCCCACCTTCTATTCTCTTCCTCTTAGGCCCTTCTGTTCCTCTCATTTTTTTCTTCTAATCCCAGTTACGAGAGACCCATCACAATCTTTTCTTTCTTGTTTTTTTTTTTCTTTTTCTTTTTGGTCTTCATTGGTTGGCTTTTATGGGCTATGAATATTGCACCAACCCCTCCTGATCCCAAAGGGAGTCTTTATACGTCGTACCTTTAATTTGTTCATTGGTCAAGAGTAGTTGTATAAACATGAACACTGGCGCCCTGCAGCAGTGGTTGGAGGAGGTGGAGAAGTTGCTTGCCTTTTGAATCTCCCACACTTCCTGCATAATCATAATCATCTTAATTAGTAAGATCTTCTCTCTTTCTAATCTTTTGATTTGATTAGACTTCTAAGTTATCATGTAATGAAAAATGGGTTTAGACTTCACATATATTTAGAATATTTAATTTCTTCATCATTTATCCATCATACCTATTACTAGAACCTACAATTGATACCAATCTTCGTTCACAGGAAAAAGAATGTTCCTAAATCACATGCATTGAACTTTCTTTGATACTCTACCACTTTTTTGTTTTCGAAATGGTAATTGTTAAGCACTTCTACTTTCTGGCAGGCAAAAGAACCATCTCTCCACATTTGTTGGTGTTTGCTTCCCCACTGTGTCATTCCTTAAAAAAAAAGGTCTGTTGCATTTGTCTTCCTTCCACCATGGCAACCAAGATGAAAGGGATCTACAAAAGTTTCAAATACATCTCCCAAATTTTTGGTACTGCCTCTCTCTCTCTCTCTCTCCACATACATATGTATGTAATGTGTATTATTGTATTTATGTATGTATAATTCTTTGCTTTTACTTCTGAATATTTTTATTGTTTTTTTTTTTCTTTGATGATTTGGGGCTAAAATGGGAAATGGGTCTTTTTGTAGTTGTGAAGGCCGAGCGTGAGATGGAAATTGGATATCCAACAGACGTGAAGCATGTGGCACACATAGGCTTGGATAGCCCTTCTGGCAGTGCACCCAGTTGGGTACGTAGAACATTATATATATATATGTTAAATGATTAAATTTATTTTTTCTTATTAGTTTGAGCCGATGATTTAACATATTCCTCCTTTAATTTTTCCACGCTGTATCTCTAAATTTTAACGCCTAAATGCGTGTGTATGTGTTTATTTTCTCCACTGATTTCTTTTATTGGTTGGGATTATGCAGATGAATGAATACAAAACGGTATCTGAGTTTTCAACGACATCGCTCGGTAGCCTCGGTGAATTTAGAGATTCCAGCTCTATGGCTCTTTCCACATGGTCCTCTCACGGTGTGTTTCAGCTCTTTTCATATGTATGTATGTATGTATGTATGTATATTTGTTTGTATGTATGTATGAATAAAGTAGCACATGCTGTACTGAGAGTAAAGATATTGCTGGGGCCATAATGTCATTTTGAGGTACTGCTCAGGGCATTCTTTAGGCTTCCAAATTTTGTTCTGTAGCTTGATAGCATGTGCACTTGTGCTAATCTGCAGACAAGTACAAACAGGGCCTTTTCACGGGCTTATTAGTTGAAGAGGAAAATATATATAGATTATCATCATTTTGCTTAGTTAATTGGACCTATATTTGTAAGATGTGGAAAAGTTTTCAAGATTCCTTGCTCCCAAGGGGAAGAATTTGGCTGTTCTGTCACGAGAGAACACTTCATTATCAAGGAGAATCTAATAGCTCAGGGCCCAAAAAAGACCTGTTTTTTTGTGGTCCACCCGAGAAAGCTCATTGCTTTGGAAGGTTTTGCTTATATTCAGTTTTATTAAGTTTCTCTAATTATATGGATAAACCTGATTAAAATTTTGTTTTATATGACAATATCTGCTATTCTTAAGATGGAGATAAAAACTTCCCAAGGGGTGTGTAAAAAGCTTTTGATTGAGATAGTATTGGATAATTTACTGTCTCTAGTGAATCAGATGCCTGGAATAACCATCGTTTATAGTAAAAGATTCCATTTCATTGGATAATTTCCATTTTTCTAAAATGTTTGAATAAATAATGTTTTTTTTTTCCTGAATTCTGGTGGTGTGAATTGCCGGTTCATTCTAGTTCATGGGGAGTTCACCTTTTATATTTTGATCTCTTGTAACAGATTTTGATCAGTCCATGAGACACCAACCAAACTTTGACATGTTCAAAGACGTTCCACCTACAGATCTTCCTAATATTCCGAAGAAACAGAAGAGAAAGAAGTCAAGGTCAACTTCTTCTCCCAAGTCTTCTTCCTCTAGATCGTCACGATCAGCAAAGCCAAAGAGTGCATTCAATGATATGGATGCGACATCAAACTTACAAGTTTAGAATGGTGTAAAATTGGGAAATTGGTGCAAGGAACTAATTAACGAAGGAAAACTGTTGATGTGCATAGCAAACGTTGTGAAATCCCCTGTTCTTGCTCAGGTTGTTCGGGAGGTTTTCGAGGACAACATGGGAGGTTGAACAAATCTTGTGTAGATTTAGAAAATCGTGTTTTCTGGGAAGATGGAAATTGATTAGGTGGTGGCAACATATGTGAAAAGTAGAAACAACGACCAATGTTCAAGGAATAATCATGCACAGAGTTGGATTCCTTAGTTCTGCTGATTGAACTTGCACAAAAAATACCAAGGGGATGTTCTTTGTACTGGTTGGGGATGCTCTTTTTCTAGCTTTGAATGGTCCTCGAATTACAATGTTCTTTCTGGATGCTAGAATGTAAGATTAATTCTTTCGCATGCTAGAATGTACAATTCACAAGTTGCAAATTCAATTTTAACACATTCTTTCTTAGTTGAGAGGATAGCCCCATAACAAAATCATTAGCATCATAATATGTATTAGAATTAACACAATATGTAAAATGTAGGTTTAACTCAACTCTAAAAAACGCCTTGACGAGTGAGGGATATCACAATCTTATAAGGAGCATATAAACTAGTTTCTCTAGCAATGTAAGACTTCCAACAATATGTTTCATCGGATTGAAATTTCATGCAATAGGCTATCTAGGCAATCATACTAGGTAGGGCCAATATAGCTTCTCACATGAGGCTATCCTATTACGGTGTAATAAGACAACCTCACCTCACGGGATATAAATCATGTTTCATTTAAGAGTAATGCTATACAATACACTTTTATTTCACTTTGTTTATATGGTACTGTCAATCAACCATTGTTGATGTAGGCTATAAAACAAATCACGTAATGTGTGTATCTTTCTTTCTAAGTCTTCTATCTCTTTAGTTTATTATGAAATTCTTCATGGTATCATAGACCAAAAAGACTAGAGTTGTGTCTCCTGTTTTTTTCTAAGCTATGGATTTCTTCCTTCGCCCTCTATACATACCCACACCGTAGTCACACCATTATAGTTTAAGCATCAACATCCAACAACCCTACTAAACATAGGTTCATATAGGATTGAAGGGTATTTTGAGGGTTATGCTCATATTTGCGTCCTTTGTATTAAATTATTACTTGTTCCAAAAGCTTAAGCTGATAGGAAGAGATAAATTTTAATCATTTAATCAATACTTTAACACTTTCTCTCACGTATAAGTTCAAACTCTTTTTTAAATTTTTAATAGGTGAGACCCAACACGTGAAATATTTAATTGAAATGGGAGGTAAATGACAGAGTTAAGATTCGAACTCAAGACTTTTGGCTCTGATATCATGTAAAATTACCAATTGTCCCAAAAGCTTGAGTTCAGGTATGGTTGAAAGGTCTCTTGACGGACATGCTCCTACTTATGACCTCTATTTTGGTATTTGTACCGCTTTATGAGACCCCCCTTTGAGAGGACCATGCCATTTTTTTAACCTATTTTCTACTATTTGTTTGTTTCTTATGCACTGTAATTGTCATTTTGGGTCTATTGTTGGAAAACTTATCCTTATTTCGGTGTTTTGAACCTTGTAACCCTCTCCCAAACTTGATTAGAAAAAAAAGAAATTAAAATCAGACAGCTTAAGTTAAATCCTGCTTATGAAACTTGAATATGTTATTGCATATAATCAAGTAATATCATCTGTTGAACAGCTAGCTATACATATTATCCACACAACAATCCATAGCCAACTGGCCACGAGCCTTATAAAATGCACGTCTTTTTCTAATCAATCTGGGAGGGCTGGGGACCTCAATCCTCAATCCTGAGGGCTGTTCACTAGCGTATGAGCAAAGTCATTGCACAGCATTAACAAATTAATTAAGCACGGCATCCACACGACTCGTTTTTATGCAGAAGTGAGACATGCCGGCATGCCCCCAGACCAGGTTTAAATCTTTCCACTTATAGATTTCATTTACAACCAAATCAAAACTTGGATAGTGTACATGTGCCGTGTGGGATATGAACAAATTCTTTCATTCAATATATTCATGCATCACTCTTCAACCAGATCTTCCGGGCCCAAGTATCCTGAAGATATAGAATCAATGGCAAATTAAATAAGTAGCCCATCATGCTGCAAATGAGATGGCTCCATCTGTATGCGCTTCGGGGCAGAGTGCAGCTTCGTCTCAGTCTTTACCATCATGGTATCACATGATTGAGGGAGAAAAACAAAACTACGAGTCTACGATTATGCATTATACTTTCTTTTTTTTGTTTTAAATTTTATTTTCAGTGATCTTAGTTTTGATTCCGCATTCAACTTTTATTTACTCCTATGCATTCTCTTAGCATTTACAGCAACCTTTTTATCATTTTTTAAAAAAAAAATTTAGAGAACTAAATTACTTTTTTTGAATGGCTTGGTTCATTGGGAGGTATGAGATGAGAGAGAGTATTGAGTTTTTATTATTATAATAAGCATTGAGTTTACTACAGTGAAACTCAATGCATTGGGTTTCACTATAACAAATTCAAGCTTTAGAGAATTGGTTGAGAAGTTGCTATAAGCCACTTTTTATGATTTTTTTGAAATTTTTCTTATATTTAAAGAAGTGAATGAGTTATAGAAGATCTGCTGTGAATACAGTAAAATACATCCTATGTTCCTCGTGTTATTTGGTTCCGCATGAGAAAGTATTAAAATACTAATTAAATAATTAAATTTATTACTTTTTCTTAGGTTACATTTTTGAAATGAGTGAAAATTTAACGTGATATTAGAATTTGAATTCGAATATTAACCTTACAGTTCACCCTTTATTTTTAATAAAAATATTGCACGTGTTGTTTGATAACACATGTGATGAGAAATGTTGAAATATTAATTAAATTACTAAATTTATCTTAAATTTCACAAGTTGTTTGGCCCTACACAAGAATGAGCGTTAAAATATTAATTAAAGATATCAATTTACGTTTATGTGATAAGTCATGATTTATCATTAACTGAACCTAACAAGTAACAAGTCACACATTCATCCTTTAAAGTTTAATTATTAATTTGAAAAGAGAAAAAAATATTAATTCAGCCATTTAATCTTTATTTTTATTCGCTTGTCTCTTTTTCCTCATCTAAAAGCAAAACGACAAATCATAAATTTTTAAACCAGCCTATCTACAATTTGTCGCAGACTCGCAGCCCCCATAGCCAAATGTGTATCAGTGCATCCAGCCGGACCAGCTCTGTTGTTAACAACAGCTGGTTTAGGTGGATCAACAGGTTTGACTACTAAACCACAGGTCGTTTTTACCCCCCCCCCCCCCCCCCCCCAACATTTTTTCTTTTTGGCCCAAGTGACCTATGTTTTGGCCCATGGTCCAATCCTTTGACCTACTGTTTGGCCCATAGTTGTTTGGGCCCTGTTTCTACCCTGTTATTTGGGCCCTGTTTCGACTCATGGTTGGCCTATTTATCAGCCCAAGTTGCCCCTTTACCTCCCCATTTATCTAGCCAAGTCCGACCGCCTCATTTGACCACCATCCAACTGTTGTTTTTGGCCAACATCCGACCACCAATTAAGGCCACTGTCTAGTCGCCGCCACTGTTGCTGTCTCCAGCAGCCACCTTGACCACCGTGTACGATGTCTATCCACTGTCTACCTCCAGCATTAGCATTTCTCACCGCTGGATTGCATGGCCAAACTTGGATGCATGTTTCACCTGATCATTGCCTTGTCCAAGCTCACATCCATAATTATGCTGCTGCTACACATGATTCTTCTCACTCTCATCAGCGCATCAACATTTGATTAACGAATTTGAAGTCCAAGCTAACTTTCATAATTTGGTCATTGTCGCACCAAATCCATTTCACCAAAGGCCAAAGAAACCAAAAAAAAAAAAAAAATTGAAGAAAAAAAAAACCCTTTTTATTTCCAAAACACAAGCTTCTATCTTAAATTTGAAAGGATGTTACAATATTAATTTTTCTATATTGGGTTTATATAATCTAATTAAATTATTTCCATATATGTGTTATTTTAATTAAAACTTAGTAATTTGGTTATCTTATTTGTATTTTTTTACGGAAAAGGATTATCTCCATTTCAAAAAGAAATAAATTTTATTTACAAAAATGCTAATCAATTTGCATTGACCGGCTCCTCTCCATTTCTTTTGAAATGGATCATCTCGTAATATTGTTTTTACCAACCACATTTTTCTTATGTAGGGGATTTTTATATTGTAAAGATCATTAAGAAACAAGAGCATAATGTAACCTTTAGGGTAAATTTTTACTGTAGATGTAAGTGTTTATTACCAAATTACTTCAAAATTCTTTTGTTTCCTATTTACTAGTGTTTATGCTATTTTTTTCATTTATATATATATATTTTAAATCTTCACAATTCGAAAATTAAAAGTATATGCTCGGGGTGTTTTTGTGATTCTAAATTAAACTGGAGCTAGAAAATTCAAATGACCGTTAGTCGTTGACTTGCCCCCGCCAAATACATCGCTGACTTAGAGGCAGAGGTTTCTGCTGACTTATTCTCCATCAATTTTTTCAGTACCATCCCAAATGTCAATCTGATTTTTCCTCTACACCCATTTTCTCAATCAGTCACAGTGTTACCAATCTGGTATTTGTTTCATCAATTACGCCGATCGAGTTTCGCCAAATTAGTTCCAAGGAGTCCCATGTGACATCCTATCAGAGTCTTTTTATCCTATGATTTTCGGTAAGAAAAACATGAATACGGCATTAGGAGTGCTAACATTCGTGTTTTTCTTCTTGTCTTTGAGTAAATCACAGGATTACGACGATGAAAAACCTGCTGCCCCACCACCAGAAGTAGAAAGCTGCAATGGGATTTTCTTGTCCTACGACTTCAACTCTCGGACTAAAGAATATCCTCGTCTGAAGAACGCAACAGCACAATCCTGGGCCTTCAATGCCACCGCAACGATATTGAATACTGGCACGCGCGAGCTCAAAGTATGGAAGATGTTTATCGGGTTTCAACACGAAGAGATTCTTGTCGGTGCTGGTGGAGCGGTTCTAATGGATGGCGATGATTTTCCGGCTCCTGCGGGGAATGGGTCTTATTTTTCAGGGTCTCCGCAGGCGGATTTGAAGACCGCCATTGACACCGCCGGAGATCTTAGCCAAATTCAGGTGCAAATTCAGATAAGTGGCACTCAGTTTGGGGTGAAGCCGCCTGGGATTCCAATGCCTAAAACAATACGGCTTGTCAATGATGGATACAAGTGCCCTGCACCCCGTCGTCGTAGTAGTAAGTACTTCATTGCATGTTCTCGGAAGAAACTTCACTTACCCCACTCTCGTAGAATTAGTGTTTTTGTAATCATAATTTGGTATTTTTAATTTTGGAAAAATTTCACTTATCAAATTTGATCTTATATTACTTTTGCAATCATATCTTTATAACTTTAAGGAGTGTCATTTAAGGTTATCATTTTTTAAAAGTTTTCAACGTCAACTCTCTCATCCAAATTGATGAGTAAAATTTTTAAAATACTCCTAAAATGTTTATAAAATTATAAAAATACATTGATTTAATAATTAAAATTTAAAACAAAAACAAAAAGACGGGATATTTTGGGGTTTAATGTTGAATTTGGACGAAAATGTTGATATTACAAACTTTTGAAAAATAGTAATTCTAAATTGACACTTTTTAAAATTTAAAAGTATGATTTTAGAAGTAATGAAAAATCGGGAATGATTAAAAAAAAAGGTGGTTGTTTGTCATATTCACACCTGGACGTAGGCCACTAAAATTTTTAATTCTTTTTATTTATTTAAAAAAGGGGGGGAGTGAATTTTGGACATTTTAACCAAAAAAAATGGATAAAACTAAAAGGAAAAAATTATTGGGATACCAACATTGCAAAAATTAAAAATTTGAGATTATGATTGCAAAAAAATATTATACTTAGGTTTCCTTGTTTTTGTTTGCTCCATGGCTCTAATTCTTTCCCATCTATGTTTTTGGGCTTTTTTCTTTTTGACAGAGGGTACATCTATGTATGTTTGCTGCGTTAGGAATCCGAAATTCAAGGCCGCCAAAACTAAAACAACCAAGTTCTTACCACGGCAGAAGGGAGATCTTACGATCGCCTATGATGTGATTCAAGCCTACGAAAACAATTATCTTGCTCAGGTGACGATGGAGAACAACAACCCTTTAGGACGTCTTGATCATTGGAACTTGACCTGGGAGTGGATGAGGGGGGAGTTTATATACTCCATGAGAGGAGCCTACACACATAAGATAGACTACGCTGAATGCATTTATGGGGTGGCCGGAAAATACTATGGGGGCATGGATTTCTCCAAGGTCATGAATTGTCAAAAGAGGCCCATCATCGCTGACTTGCCCACCGAGAGAGCAAACGACACAAAAGTTGGAAAATTGCCTTACTGCTGCAGAAATGGTAGCCTTTTACCACCCATCATGGATGTAAGCAAATCCAAGTCTGTTTTTCAATTGCAGGTGTTCAAAACACCGCCCGATTTGAATCGGACCGTTCTTTTTCCGCCGGAGAAATGGAAGATCACCGGCGTTCTTAATCCGGACTATAAATGCGGGCCGCCGCTAAGAGTGGATCCGACGGAATTTCCAGACCCAGGTGGGCTTCAGGCAATAAGCACAGCAATTGCAACTTGGCAAATAGTCTGCAACATCACAAGGCCAACAAAAAGGAACTCTAGGTGCTGTGTTTCCTTCTCTGCATATTACAATGACTCTGTTATACCTTGCAATACATGTGCCTGCGGTTGCGATGACTACGCCGACAAGTGCAATCCGGCCGCCGCGGCTATGCTTCTTCCGGCAGAATCTCTGCTTGTACCCTTCGAGAGAAGAACAGAGAAGGCAATAGCTTGGGGTAAAATAAAGCATTTGCACATCCCTAAGCCATTGCCTTGTGGTGACAATTGTGGTGTCAGCATAAATTGGCATGTCTACTCTGACTACAAGAGTGGGTGGACGGCGCGGATCACTCTGTTCAATTGGAAAGAAATTGTTTTTGAGAACTGGTTCACTGCGATTCAAATGAAGAAAGCTTATAGGGGTTATGAAAATGTTTACTCTTTCAATGGGACGTTGATTCCAGACCTCAACAGCACCATCTTCTTCCAAGGTTTACAGGGCTTGAATTTTTTGGTGGGGGAGAAAAATGGATCAAACCCGGGAAAAGATCCGAGAGTGCCTGGAAAGCAACAATCTGTCATCTCCTTTACAAAAGGGCCAACCCCTGGTATCAAAATAGCAAAAGGAGATGGGTTTCCTTCGAGGGTGTTCTTCAATGGGGAGGAGTGCTCGCTTCCAGCACAATTTCCTATAGGAAATGGAAGTCGATGTCATGTACATTTGGTGCAAGTAATTCTTCTTATCCTCGTGACCTTGTTGCTGTTGCAAAATCACCATTGACAAGCAATTAGGTTTTGTATTAGTTCTCTGATCATTTACGCTTTAGGAGACTACTCAATTAGACATCACAAGCTAGAGTCACTTGTAGAAAACAAGTTTCTATTTATTTTCATAGTTCAGATCTTAGTTCTATAATTCGAATTAGCAGTCCCAAAATCCTTGTGTTTGATTGCACTGATTTCCTTGCATATTTAAGAGGAGGAATGCTCTAGAGTACCATACAACTGGAATGATTTAGTATTGAAAATTAACATTTTTTTTTCTATACTTAAATGCTTCAAAAGCTAATTTTTTCTGTCACGTCATTAAACTTTATGACAATCGTATAACAGTCTACTAAATAGTATTATTTAATAAAAAAAAGAAAATAAAACACATTTGACTTGACAAGAAAAAAATATGAAGACAAGAAGTTGGATATAAATCCCTATCCCCACATTTGAAGACAAGAATGGTTTTTAGAGTGAATGTGTCATTTAAAAACAAAATCGTCGAAAAGTGTTCCGTTTGGGAGTTTATTCATTTAAAAAAAAATCCACAATTTTCACGCAGTAGGCAAATGATTTTTTTTTTTCTCCCAAAATGAATGATTTTAAAGTTAGTTAAAGACATTATTTTTTCAAACAACATATTTTATCAAACACTTAACTATATTTTTAAAAGCAATTTAAATATTTTCAAACTACACATTCTAAAATTGCAAAACTATACAGACACTTAAAAAGCCCGCATATATGATAGTGAAAATGGGCCCCGAAATGTGTTTTTTCAGTATTCCTCTGGCTCTTGGACCTGCCACCCAAGTTTCGAATTGCAAATGGCCCATTCTCTGGATCAGGCAGATTTGGATGGGCTTACTAAATGTACTGGAAGGCCCATCAAGTGAGCAGGCCATGCGGCTTGTATCTAATTGCCTCGAATCCTCGATCACATCCAACACAAGCTGACAAGCCAGCTGCCTAATGCCATGCATCTGCAAAAACAAGAATGGCATGACTCTCACTGTCTTCCATAATCATTTGAATAATCAAAAAATGTCTCCATTAATATTGTTTTCATCTCCCTTACAATTTGACTCCTCGTTTAAAATTAGGGGTGAGCACGGGTCAGTTTGGGTCGGGTTTCGCGGGTATCCGAAACCCGATCCGCGGGGTGCGGGTTTGAAAAAATTCAACCCGCAACCCGCATGTTTTCATTGCAATCCGACGGGTTTCGGGTTTGCGGGGCGGGACGGGTTTGCGTGCGGGTCGGGTTTAAACCCGAATTCTTATTGGGCTTTGGGCTCAAATTGAGTTAATTTTAATTGGACTTTTTTTGTCAAAAAAGTGCTATAAACTTATTTTTGCTAGATCGATAAAGTTTAATTTTTGGCCCAATTTTCAAATATACAATTTTTTGCCACTAGTATAAAAGTGCATCAACTATAAAATATAAAAAGGGCATAAAATCATATTCAATGAATCAATAAATGTACATCAACTATCAAAAGTTCAACAAATTCAAAAAAACATTTAAATTAATATCAAATTCAAAATTTAATAAAAGATGAAAAGATTAAAAAATAAAGACACTATAGTCACTAAACACTAGCATCCAATTAAACCCATCTAAAAAATGCAATACATAAAATAATGGAATCCAATCCAACACATAAAAAAGTATTTATAGTGTATAACAAATCGCGGGTCGGGTTGGGTACCCGCGATTTTCAAAAAACCAACCCGCAACCCGACCCGACCCGCGCGGATATGCAAAAAAATAACCCGAACCCGCGATTAAACCCTAAAAATCCGAATTTTTCGGGTTGTGGCGGGTAGGGTCGGGTGGATTTCGCGGGTAGGGTCGGGTTTTGCTCACCCCTATTTAAAATACTACTCAATCTTAATCACAATTAGAGAGAATTAAGAAAAAAAAAGCATCATGAGGAGGAGCCTGAAAATCTGTTGTGGTGTGACAACCATTTTCCTGATCANGTTTAAAAACAAAATGGTCGAAAAGTGTTCCATTTGGGAGTTCATTCATTTAAAAAAAAAATCCACAATTTTCACGCCATAGGCAAATGAATTTTTTTTTTTCCCCCAAAATGAATGATTTTAAAGTTAGTTAAAGACATTGTTTTTTCAAACAACATATTTTATCAAACAATTAACTTTATTTTTAAAAGCAATTTAAATATTTTCAAACTACACATTCTAAAATTGCAAAACTATACAGACACTTAAAAAGCCCGCATATATGATAGTGAAAATGGGCCCCGAAATGTGTTTTTTCAGTATTCCTCTGGCTCTTGGACCTGCCACCCAAGTTTCGAATTGTAAATGGCCCATTCTTTGGATCAGGCAGATTTGGATGGGCTTACTAAATGTACAGGAAGGCCCATCAAGTGAGCAGGCCATGCGGCTTGTATCTAATTGCCTCGATCACATCCAACACAAGCTGACAAGCCAGCTGCCTAATGCCATGCATCTGCAAAAACAAGAATGGCATGACTCTCACTGTCTTCCATAATCATTTGAATAATCAAAAAATGTCTCCATTAATATTGTTTTCATCTCCCTTGCAATTTGTCAAAAGCATCCTCGTTTAAAATACTACTCAATCTTAATCACAATTAGAGAGAATTAAGAAAAAAAAACATCATGAGGAGGAACCTGAAAATCTGTTGTGGTGTGACAACCATTTTCCTGATCACTTCCTTAGTGGTGTTAGTTGTCTTGTTCCTCACCGTCTTAAAGCCTAAAGATCCAAAAATAGTCGCTCAGCCTGTAACCATGGAAGGCTTCAAATTAGAAGTATTTCCAGTTTTGGAGGTAAACATATCATTAGGCATATTGGTGACGGTTGATAATCGAAACTATGGAAGCTTCAAGTACGAAAACAGCACGGCTTACGTTACTTATCGAGGAGATGTCGTCGCCGAAGCTCCGATAGAAGATGACACAATTCCGGCACGTGGGAAGCATAATATAAGCTCTTCCGTCAATCTAATGGGAGATAAGTTGGTAAAGAATGTGAATTTTTTGGGTGACGCCATAGTTACTGGGATCTTGAATTTTACTTCCACAACCACCTTGCATGGGAAAGCCAGCTTATTCAAGCTATTCAAGATGAAAGGTACCAGCTATTGCACGTGTGACATTTCCGTCTCTGTTCAAGCCAAAAGCGTTGATTCTCTTTGCAAATCGAGGTTCACCGTATAAATTTCCTATCTTTTTTTCCAAGAGTATTACTATATATTATATACTATATTTTTATTCAACAATTATCTTATCATGTTGCTTTATTATCCCAACTAACCTTTAGATAAGTTATTATTTTAAAAATAAAAATAAAAATCTAAGGGTTAGTTGAAACTGTCGGGTTAACATTGTGGGATAGTTGAGAAAAAAAAAAAGTGGTATATGACATTACTCTTTTTCTTATATGTATGCACGTATGAACAAAATTTTCTTCTAAATTGGGTTTAAGAAATTTCTTTTAATTCAATGCATGTGATTTTTATATGGATTTTTAAAAATTATAGACTGGGTTAGAGAAAATTCTTTAAACCCAATTTGAAGGAAAATTAAATTTGTAATTTTTTTTTTTCATTTATTGAATTTGGCTATTAGGGTGGGAAGTTACAAATCCTTAAGTTTCCAATAAGCTGGCAAGTTACAATTATCTTAATTAATTATTTTATTTATCTTACATTGTTTTAATTGTTATTGATAGAATCGTAACTCTTTTGTAACTTATCTTAGACCCACGTATATAGAGGACACATGGGCAGAATCAGGATTTTTTGTGTGAAGAGTTCGAATCTAGGTAAATAAACAATTATATAAATATATATAATCCATTTATATGTGTGTGCACGCGTTTATGTAAAGCATATGATTCTCGTATGCATTTGTAAAAATACCTGTAAATAACTTATTTTAGACAATATCAATTTAATAGAAATTTTTTTTTTTTTTAGAAAATCCAATCTAATTTGGCGGAATTTTATCCATCTAAAATCAAAGTATTGCATTTTAATTAGTACACTTAGGCTGAAAAAGGCATGCCTAGTTCTCACACTACCAACCTCTTAACTTGTTCTACACTAGTTAATTTTAGTACTATCTTAATTTGGGCATAATCTATGCCAAATAAAATACTTAAAGAAAGGTAAGAACTGATGAACACGCTTAAATGCATGAACCGATGCCGATGCCATTGCCAACTATCGAGAAACTAGAAAAGAATTTTTTATTTTATTTTATTTTTATTATTGTATGTAGGTTTCTTTTCTTTCTTTTTTTTTTTTTTTCTAATTCTAACACAACCAAAATATTAACATGATTGTCTATATACTCACTGTTGGGAAAATTTTATTGATTTCTCAAAACCTTTGGGATGCGAATGAGAAAGAAAATGAAAAAACAATCAATCAGAAGACATAAAAATTTAAGTGGTTTATTTTCAAGAGCTGCGTCTACTGTGTTACAACAAAGTTTTATTATTTTTGAGAAACAATACAAGGAATGCATAAAAAATGCGCATACAAAACCCTACTACATAGACGACTATTTAAAGACCCTCCGCTTTATGAACTAAGCCTAAAAAAAAAAATCTTATTTAAATCGTAGCTATTCTTTTGTCGTACAGATCAAGTGCAAACCAAATCAAGCATAAATCAAGCTCCACATACCCTAACACCCACAAAATACCCACGTTCCCCTAGAACCCTTATGCAACCAACAAGTATTTAAGCAAGCACCTTTTTAAAAAAAAAAAATTAAAAAATTAAAAATGCACTTTTTGGTCTCTAGGTAGCCTACCAAGAAAAAGCTTTTAGGTATTGAACTACCAGGTTTAGAGTATTTGTTGTATATATTGGACACATCAACATTTTTCATCATCAAGTTATTCAGTTGCAGAGAAAAACCATGAGCATGGATATACAGTAGTAAAGCACAAATGCACGTGTAAATTAGAAGTAGTTTGTTTGTTATTATAAGCTGGAATTTGTTGTATTTAGTTAGTCCTCTGTCAAAGTAGTTAGCCTACAGTTCTTGTATAAATACTATCATATAGTTAACTTTTCAGTTAAATGAGAATTATCCAAAGCTTTCCATACTCTGTTTTCCGCACCATTTTATTTTCCTACATGGTATTAGAGCATATTCTCTGAATTCATCTTCTTCGCTCGTTTCTTCTCTTCTGTTCTTCATTCTTTCAAGTTTCTTTTGATCATTTTCAATGGCGTCCTCATCAAATATGGATCCTACATATCCATTTCTCTAATTATATGATCCTTCAAATCCATTTTTTTCTCCACGTGATAGCCTCGGCACTCTGCTTGTTTCTCAACCGCTGACCAAAGACAACTATCACACCTGGAATCGCTCTATGATCATAGCACTTACAGCCAAAAACAAAGTTGCATTTGTTGATGGCACCTTGCTTCAGCCTGCTAATTCTCGGAATCAGGTATGGTCTCGATGTAATAGCATGGTACTTTCTTGGCTCCTTAACTCTATTTCGAAGGAGATAGCCTCAAGTATCATCTATATTGATATTTTAAGGGACATGTGGCTTGATCTTAAAGACTCTCATCAATTATCATCAACAGTAGTATATTTTTCAGTTCCTAATGGGACTGAATGAGACTTTTTCTCATGTCCGAAGGCAAATTTTGTTACTTGATCCACTGCCACCTATTAACAAGGTGTTTTCCCTTGTTCTACAAAAGAAAAGGCAGCGAGAGATTTCTAATTCAATCGAATCATACAATCCGAATACTACTGCTCTATTGTCAAAGATTGCACTAGAGCCTCGTTATGGCAATGTCAAATTTAACAATAACCGTAAGGATCATCCAGTGCGCACTCACTGTGTCATCACTAGCCATACTATGGAAAAGTGTTACAAGTTGCAAGGCTTCCCTCCTGGATACAAATTCAATAAAGGAAAGAATGTCAATTCTCCTTCTGCAAATTTGGTCTCTAACACTGAGGGTCCTCAAATGCCTATTACATATGAGTAGTGTCAGCAACTCTTAAATCTGTTCAAACCTTCATCATCCCATGCAGATTAGTTAACAGCTTCTACTTCTCAGCCTGCAGATCATCTCTTTGTCAATATGGCAGGTGATTTCTCTATTTTGTCTCAAAATTCTATACTAAACACAAAATATTTTGTTTTTGCTTCAATTTCACTACTTAGACAACTTTTTGTTAGTGATTCAGTTAATACCCCTAAGATAATTGATATTGGAGCTACAAATTACATGATCTACTCCATTTCCTTGTTTACAATTGNTCACTGTTGTTGTTTCTAAATCAGTAAAATTGCCAAATGGACAGTATGCTTAAGTTACTCATATTGGCACAGTTCAAATTTCTGAAACCTTCATACTAACTGATGTCTTTTGTATACCAACCTTTTTTTTCAACTTGATATCAGTTAGTAAACTAATAAGGCATATGCATTGATATGTCCTTTTTCTTGCTAACTTTTTTTTCATACAGCAACTTGCATGCTGGATGACGATTGGAGTGGATAGAGAGCATGGAGGCCTCTACTTTTTGATGCAAAATCTGGTTCTTGTTTCCTCTGCATCTTCTGCTTTGTTGCATACAATTTCTAATTCAGTTTCTGTTAATCCAGCAACATCTAAATCTTTCTCTATTAATACCATATCTGATAGCCTTTGGCATTATAGGCTTGAACATGTTTCAGATTCTAGAATAAGGCTGCTGCATCATGTAATCCCTCAGCTTTTCAATTCATCAAATAAAACTTGTGCTATTTGTCCCTTAGCCAAACAGCACCATTTGTCATTTCCACATAGTGTTTCAATTTCTACACATCCTTTTGATTTGATTCACTGTGATATTTGGGGCCATTTTTTCATGAAATCTATTAATGAATCATCGTACTTTCTTACAATAGTTGATGATTATAGTAGGTTTACATGGATTCACTTATTACAAAATAAGTCTCAAACTCATTCTCATATTCAGAATTTTTTTTCTCTCATTGAAACTCAGTTTCATAGCAAAATTAAATGTTTACGATCTGATAATAGACCTGAGTTCAATATGATAGCTTTTTTCTCTGCTAAAGGTGTCATACATCAACTAAGTTGTGTTGAAACACCACAACAAAATTTTATAGTTGAAAGATTTACTAAATGTTGCTCATGCCCTTTGTTTCCAATTACATCTTCCTCTAAAATTTTGGGAGAATGTGTTATTGCTGCCTCAAACTTGATCAATTGAATACCTACACCTCTTTTACATAACAAAACTCCTTTTGAAGTTTTGTTTTCTAAAACTCTATCTTACTCCCATTTAAGAGTTTTTAGTTGTTTGTGCTATGCCTTTACCTTACTTAGAAATAGACATAAGTTTGATCCCCGTGCTCGTCTATGTCTTTTCTTGGGATATCCTTATGGTATCAAGGGATACAAACTTTATGACTTGCATCAAGAAATAGACATTAGTATTTTTCATCATCAAGCTATTCAGTTGCACAGAAGAACCATGACCATCACAATAGTAAAGCACAAATGCACATGTAGATTAGAAGTAGTTAATTTGTTATTATGAGCTAGAATTTGTTGTATTTAGTTAGTCCTCTATCAAAGTAGTTAGCTTACAATTCTTATATATTTACTGTCATATAGTTAACTTTTCTGTTAAATGAGAATTATCCAAAACTTTCCATACTCTGTTTTCCGCATCATCCTGTTTTCCTACGGTATATAAAAGTCATGAGGTAGAACACGTACAGATAAAAATATGTAGTTTTTTTTTTTTTATTACTTCTCCCAAGTACGGTTTCAGTTATTGGACCCGAAAAAGAGAAGTCATGTTTTAGAATTGTCATTTTCGGGGGGCATAGTACAAAAAGTGATATTTCACAAGAATTTTCAAATTCTTTTAGGGTCCCCAAGGACCCCCCAACACTAGTGTACGTAGCTCCACTCCTGGACAATGTTAATCTATTTACACACATTTTCTTCTACTATATATCATCATATATTTTCGCGGTGCAATTTTACCTGGGTATAAAAGAGGCCAAGGTGTAATCCTTCTAGAGCTTCTTGTCTTTGCTTAGAAATTAGACTTATATACATATCCTCACCTCAACTTTGTTACCCTCAATACGGTAAAAACTATTGAATGCTATCTCATTTTGTTAAAAAATATGGAAAGTGCCAGCGAGATAATTATACCTCATATGATTTTGTATTTTTAATTTTGAGTGAAATACAATTAATTAATTCTCGTGAACTATCTTATTAGTGCATATGTTTTCGCACTTAAGAAATTCAATTTATGTATTGATTATGTTCATATGAACAACAGAACTACTTTAAACCAGAAATTCTTTTGTTAATCATCATATATATATATATATGCCACTATATATGAAGTAATTAATTAAAGTACATTGTTCTGTTGCATGCTTTCAATTCTATTTATTAAAAGAAGTAGAGGATGATAAAAGTATGGTGTAAATTTAATTGAAGCACTTAAATTTCTACTTCCAAACTGGCCCATTTTGATTCTTCATACTTCAAGAGCGATATGCTTCAGATTATTAAATTTCAAAAGATGGGGGGAAGTTATTATATGTATCAACTATGCAATACTATACTAGTATAGTACGTAAGAGCTACTGCATTATTGAAGCAACATTAGTCTTCAAGGGTAAGAAAAGGCCCAGCATTTGCAGTGCCCATCCATTAAGGCCTTGCCTGATTAAGGTACGTTGTTATTTATTTTTTTTTTTCTTTTTTGGTGGTTTTGGCCTTTTATCGCAAACTTAAGCAGATAACGCAAAAATTATAAATTTATAATTTAATTAATATTCAATACCTCTTTAACATTAGGAGAGTTTTAGCATAAATAAAAGATAAATTGTAGAGATAGCTGCTCGAATACATGTTAAATTATTATTTATTTTGAAAATTTAATAAATCATGTATTTTAATTATTTTTGATATTTTTTTTTATAAAAAAAAAAAAGGAGCCACACGTGTTGGAAACTTCATATAGGAACAACACACATGTTTTTGAGAAATATATATAAATATAAATGTCAACTGGCCGGTAAGGTAGTTGTTGAAAATTGAAACTCAACACACAATCTGATTAAATGTTATACAAAATGTAATTTCTTCTTTTGTCAATAATTGTCCTGGCAGTACTTTTACTCATCAAACATCATCATGCA